>PVJI01004969.1:0-101844 GCA_004026765.1 Micronycteris hirsuta
GAGGAGACAAAGAAACATGGCCCAAATGAAAGAACAGAGCAAAACTCCAGAAAAAGAGCTAGAGGAAATGGACATAGCAATCTATCAGATACAGAGTTCAAAACACTAGTTATAAGGATATTCAAGGAACTTAGTGAGGACCTCAGCATAAAAAAGATCCAGTCAGAAACAAAGAATACACTAATGAAAATAAAGAACAGTTTACAGGAAAACAACAGTTGAGTGAATAAAGCATAGAATCAAACCAGTGATTTGGAACATAAGGAATCAAACAATCAGAACAACAAAAAGAAAAAAGAATCCAAAATAATGAGGATAGTATAAGCAGCCTCTGGGACAACTTCAAGCATTCCAACATTTGCATCATACTGGTGGTAGAAGGAGAACAGAAAGAGCATGAAATTGGAAGTCTGTTGGGAAAAAAAAATGAAAAAAAACTTACCTAGTTTGGTGAAGGAAATAGACATGCAAGTTTAGGAAGCACAGAGAATCCCAAACAAGATGGAAGCAAAGAGGCCTACTCCAAGACACATCATAATTAAAATACCAGAGGTTAAAGATAAAGAGAATATCTTAAAAGCAGCAAGAGAAAAGAAGTTAGTTACCTACAGAGGAGTTCCCATAAGACTGTCAGCTGATTTCTCAACATAAACACTTCAGGCCAGAAGGGATTGAGTCAAATAATTCAAAGTGATTAAAAGCAAGGACCTACAACCAACACTCTTACCCAACAGAGCTATAATTTAAAATTGAAGAAGAAATAAAGAGCTTCCCATTCAAGAGAAAACTAAAGGAGTTCATAGTCACCAGCCATTATTATATGAAATGTTAAAAGGATTTATTTAAGATAAGAAGATCAAAACTATGAACAATAAAATGACAATAATTATATACCTGTCAACAATTGAATCTGAAAAACAAACTAAGCAAACAAGAACAGAGACAGAATCATGGATACAGAGAGCATTTTGATGGTTGCCAGATGGGAGGAAGGTATAGGGGAATGGGTGAAGAGGTAGGGGGATTAAGAAGTACAAATAGGTAGTTACAGAATAGCCATGGGGATGTAAAGTACAGTATAGGAAATGGAGTAGCCAAAGAATTCATATGCATGATGCATGGACATGAACAATGATGGGGGGACCACCTGAGGGAGTGGGTATGCTAGGTGGGGAAGAGAAAAGGGGGAAAAATTGGGACAACTGTAATAGCATAATCAATAAAATATAATAATAAAATTTTAAAAAGAATTTAATAGTACTAGGTGAAATTACTTTTATTTTAAATTGTCAGAGTTTTTATTTATTTGCTAGCATTAGGCATTCGACTGCTGAATTGAGATTTTGTTTAACTTAGTGGTTATGACATTGTTATTAACTGAGAGTAACCAGAAGGGCTACGGTTTGACCACTTTTCATCCAGTGGCAGGCACAGATTACCCCCACCAATAAATTTCCTGAGGAAGATGGAATACAAAAATAAAGTTTGTGTCAGTCACAGGCCGCATCCCACACAGCAAGTTAGTTTGGCTTACCAGTTACACACTGACTAACCCACACTCACACTGACGGTTTTCTCAACCTCTAAGAACTGTAGAAATAACTGCTACTAAAATACCTATGTACAATACCTGGGTTTCCTTTACAAATCTCACTGTCTTTTTGAACTTTAGAAGAGATTATAGCTGTCTCTTAACTAAACTGATAATTCTCTCAACAACTCACTGCAAAACATACAGAATGAAACTCCAGAGGGAGCAGCAGGCAGAAGACCACGTCAGCTTACAGACTGAGCACAGCAAGCCAGGACACAGGAAGATTTCTCTCCCTGGGTTACAGTCTCCAGACTTCAGAAGGTGAGGCACCACAAAGGTTCCAAGGAAGTATCTGTTCCTCTCTTTCTCCTCAGGCATCAGACAAAGAAAATTTCTCAAATGTTCTTTTATAGGAAGTGGTCAATTGTTAGGGCACTTTCCCAGGGCTGTACTTTCAGGCTCAAAAAAGAAATAAGGGGGGAAAAAATTTGCACATGGCACCATAAAACCAGACACACCAGAGATGAACAGGTGGGCCCTGGAGCAAATTTAGCCTGAAGCATCACTGGAGGCTACAATGACAAAATGAAGTTGTCCTACTTCGGGCACCTCATAAGAAAGCAGGGATTTTGGGAAAAGACAATAACGCAGGAGAAAGTCAAAGGAAGCAGAGAAAGAGGAAGACCATGAGATGCATTGACTTCATAAAAGAAGCCATAGGTATGAGTCCATAGGAACTGGTCAGGGCACTTGAGGACAGGACTGTGGACATTGCTTATTCACAGGGTCACCGGGAATTAGGCTGACTGAACAGCAAGTAATACACACCACCTCCACAAAACCAGAGGAAAAAGTAGATATGTCAGATGGCAGTGAGTTGGTGAGAATAGGAAGAGAAAAGACATATCAAGGATCAAAAGAACAGAAGTAAAATGTAGCAATTTACTTGCAGGGTTTTAAGTGGAAGTAGAGAAAATAAGATAGAATTGCAGGCAGATTTTTTTAAGAAGTAGACTCTAATTTTAGAATGTAAGTAAACTACTATAATACTCTGTAAAGATTCTGAATACTTATCATTTCCTTTTGGAATTCTAATTAACTGATAGATCACAATTCATAGCTTATCGGCTGTTCTTCATCCATTTAAAATACAGCCTATAGACAAATGAAAAAATGCTCAACATCACTAGCCATTAGAGAGATGCAAATTAAACTATAATGAAATATCATCACCTCACACCTGCCAAAATGTCTATTATTAATAAACCAATAAACAATTGCTGGCAAGGATGTGGAGGAAAAGAGAACCCTAATGCACTGTTGGGGGAAATGCAGACTGGTGCAGCAACCATAGAAAACAGTATGGAGTTTCCTCAAAAAATAAAAAATGGAACTACCTGTTGACCCAGCAACTCCACTGCTGGGAATATACCCTAAGAATTCCAAAGCACTAGTTCAAAAAATTTTATGCACCCCTATATTCATAGCAGTGCTATTAACAATAGCCAAGATTTGGAAGCAGCCTAAGTGCCCATTAGTAATGGGTGGATTAAAAACTGTGGTACATTTATACAATGCAATACTATACAGCAGGAAAAAAGAAAAGAAGGAATTCCTACCTTTTGTGACAGCATGGATGGAACTGGAGACAATTATGCTAAGTGAAATAAGCCAGGCAGTGAAAGACAAATACCATATGAGCTCACTTACAAGAGGAATCTTATGGACAAAGTAAACTAGCATGTTAAACAGAACCAGAGACATGCAAACATGGGACAGACTGACAGCAATGAGGGGGAGGAGGGAGGGGGGGCTGACTGAAAGAAGCTGAAGGGATTAATCAAAGAACATGTGTGAAGGACCCATGGACATGGACAACAGTGTGGGGAATGACTGCAGACGTGGGAAGCAGGCTGGGCAGAGGGGGGCTATGGGTGGAAAAGTGACCACTGTAATAGCATAAACAATAAAATATTTTTTTAATTAATTCATTAATCCATGAGGAAATGTTAGCTCAAGGCAGTTAAGGGTGTTCAAACAAATAACGCCTTGGAGGCTAATCACTTTGGAGTTGGGGGAGAGGAAAACACTCCCAACTCCACTGTAGAAAAATTGCTAGTCGTATGACCCCAGTAATTACTTTGCAAATCACAGGGTGGTTCTTTGTTATGGTGATGGGTAAAACCTCAGCATTTATCTACATCTAAACCTGGGGCATCTGGCTACCCTAACATCGTCTACCAGACACAGCATACATCACAGGCCCCAGAAGCTATGCACCATGACAGGCACAAAGTTATGAAAATTTATGGTCATCCAGACAAAACCAGTGACTGCACACAGATTTACTTTTAGGTCATCTTCCAGGCACCTCTCCATCGTGGTTCGGATTTAGGGAAAGGCAAGTTTAGCACATCTGGTCACTTACACGTAGAGCTCATGTTTAAAATAGCACTTGAGAAAAAGTGGTAAAAACCTCATTGCACACAACAAAAAATATTTATTAAAGGATTGCTTTATTATTAAAAGTTTTTTAGGAAGTTAGTCCTTGGTGCAGATGATTAGTTTGTCCTGTGAATATTGGCCTATGCCTGAAGTGATCAGAAATGGACAATTGGGTGATATAGCAATAGGTAAAATTATAAATTGTCAAAAATTATAAATATTGAGTGGGAAAGTGTATTGCAGAATTGAATATATAGCGTGATTATTCTTTTTAACAATCTCTATAAACTATATGTGTGTGTGTATATATATGTATGTGTGTGTATATATATAGTATATAGAGACAGTAAAAGAGAGAATATATATTAAACTCTAAGTAAAGGTTACCCCTAATGTGAATATTTTTGTACGCTTGGGTTTTTTGTTTTTTTTTTTTAGTAAGCATTTATTTTTTAAAACCAAAGAAAATACTTTTTTTTAAAAAATCTCCTCCTAAGTCCTACCAGCATGCAATCTTTAACAGTTTTCTCCTCAGTGGTGAAACAAGATATACACATAGTTTATGAAGAAAATTAGACAATCTATTTAATTGGCTTATAACATTTCCTAAAACCAACAATTCAAAATTAAAATTAATAATAAAATAATATTATGGATTGTTATTTATTTTCATGCCTGTATGACAACCTTAGAGATCAAATAAAATAGGACTCTCGAGGAAAAAAGTGTTTTAGTAAAACAATCTTGCATTATATAATGAATTCCATTGATAATAATGCAGTGCTATAACACTCTGCTTCTTTAACATTTACTGAATTTTTACCAGCATATCCTCATACAAAATAAAAGTTTAGGAGCACTCTGGTTCCCATATCATAATCCAACTCAAGTACAATAAAAACCGATCCAATGATAAACAAAGCTCCAAACATTAGAACTTCAATGATAGCAGAAGACAGAGAAAATGATGCTGTGGCCTCAGAAGGAAAGGATGACTGGGCCCAGACTGAAGCACGGACAGGAGCTCCGTCATCTGCTCGTCCCCACACTTGTGTGCCTAATTCAGCTCGACGCGCATCCCTGCACTGCCGGTGGGAGCGTTTTCTTTCCTCCCATATCTTGCTTTTTCTCTAAGACTGCAACCTAACTCTATTCATTCTTTCACTTTACACTTTTCTTCTTCTCCTTAACTCTTTCAAAAATTCTCCTTCGGCCATGTAACTCTCTCAAACTGCCTTCCTATAACTTCTCTCTCACTGCCAACTTTCTCAAGAAAATTATTTTTTCTTTCTTATGCCAATTCACTCACTGTAGAAAGGCTTCAAATGCTTCATTCCCAACACTCTCAAATCACCTAACAGAGGTCACTGGTGACCTCCATTGTCAAATCCAACGTATATTTTCTTGATCTTGCTAGAATTCTACACCTTGCTGCTGCATTTGATGCCATTGGCCACTTCATTCTCCTTGAGACTCATTTCTTGACTCTTCTACCACAGATCTCTCCCTTCATGTCCCTCACTGCTGCTTGTGCAGTTTCATTTGCTGACTCAGCCCTCTGCCTCTGATGGCCCGTATAGGTTGACGCTCTCTGGGGTTCTGTGATTCTAGCCCACAGTGTCAGTGATCCACCAGATTCCCCTTGCAGTTTTACTACCTGCTCCTGCTTCCTTTCAGAGGGCTGCTCCAGGGCTCTGGAGTTCATTTTGCCTGTCTGAACTAAGACCTGGAATTGCTTGAGAATTCACCTCACCAAAAGCAGCTACTACCCAGTGCTGAAAGGTGCAGGAGTATAAATATTCCATCTCTCTAAGTCCCAATCAGGACCTCTCCCAAGTGGGACCTACCCTGTCTTCAGCGCTCCCCTTGGGTTTAAAGCAAGGTCATTCTCTGTCTAACTTGGCTTAATATCGCACCCCTTTCTTAACTTACTTCCTTTTCCTGACCCCCTACCTCCTTCCCTACTTGTCCTGCTTACTCAGTCTTCTTTACATGAATTCCCATCTCCAGACGGCTCCTGGAGAACTCAATCTAAGGCACACATTGGAAATCTTTTCTCACACTGCTCACTCTCTCTGGGTGATTACATTTATGTTCACAATAGCATCTCCTACCTATATGCTGATGACTTCTAAACAAGTCTATTAAGCCCTACTTTTCTCTTGAGCTTAGACCTGTGTACTCAACTGTCAGCTGGGAAGCCTCACCCCTGATATCGCCCAGATAACTCAAACCCAACACATGTACAAACCTGAACTCATAATCTAACACCAGCTTGCTCTTTTTGTATTCTCCTCTTACAATAGGATAAGGGGAGAATACATCCTTCTTCTGGCACCAACAGGAGCCTGGGACAGACACGTCATACTCAGGTCTCTCCTTCCCTTACCCTCCATATCTAACTGGGGCCAAATTCTCTCAATTCTAATTTCTTAACACCTGCCATATCAATGCCCTCATTTCTGTTCCTACTGCTATTGCTTCAGTCAGGTCCCCATTAGCTGTTTCTGAGATTTTTTTCAGTGGAGAAAAAGCGCACTGCACTGTCAGATACTACAGAGTGGAATGGGTCAGCTCTGGAGCCACACTGATGGGTTCAAATCCTAACTCCCCCAAGTACTAATCTGTAGAATATTGAGAAAATTACTTATCCTTTATGTACCTCAGTTTCCTTACTTGTAAAAAAGAAAATGTATGCCATAATTTTCTATCCCCCAGGGTTGTTGTTTGGTCTAAATGTAAATTAATAAAGATAAAACACTTAGAAGAGTGTCTGGCACTCCCTGTTAAAAATACATATTTATGTTTTTGTTGTCTTCCAACGAGTGTATGGTAGCAGTACTAGTTCATAGCAGCAACTAGTATTGGGGATGAGGCACTAAGTATATTCCATACTAAGCCAAGAGAGGCCCAAGAGCCAGACCTCAGTGACTCCAACACAGAGAGAATCTAGCGCACCTCCCAACCCCTCAGAACTACCTGAGGCCCTTAGGAACTATAGGAAGTCCTCATTTAATGTCACCGATAGGTTCTTGGAAACTGAGACTGTAAGTGAAATGACATAAAGTAAAACCAATTTTACCATAGGCTGATGTAAACAAGAGTTAAATTCCTATGGCATATTTCCAGTCACAGAAACATCACTAGACTTCTAAATAAAAACCCAAAACGCTTCTAATATTAAACACTGATATAAATGTGAACTTTAGATACACTTAAGAGAGATTGATAAAAACAAAGGTGGGAACCAGCCCACCTTCCATCAAAGGACACACTCACACAGACACACATTCACTCAGACTGGGACAATTCAGACATGCCAATCAACCTAACATACATATGTTTTGAATGTGGGAGGGACCCAGAGAAAATCCACACAGACACACAAAGAACATGCAAATTTTACACAGATGGTGGCCCCCGCTGGGAATCATTTTTTTCCTCACCAACATTATAGAAAAACAATGTTGAACACCATGATGTTAGCCAAGGTAATGCTATATATGGAATTTTCATTTCTTGTAAGTCAAAAACAATTGAATTATTGCTTTTCCACATGGGTCGATCTGATACTTTAATATAATGTACAGAAATGTGATATGTTTCCACCAGAAAAATACTATCTTTAAATCTATTTTGATAAAGACTTTTAAAAAGTTGTCCCCCTCTTGAAATAATTTTAAGAGGTTTTCTGAGCCATATTCCTACAGCTGTGTGTCATATCTTATCTTCATCAAGATCAAGACACTCGCATTCATGTGATCAGGCAAACTCAGGTCGAGCTTCTGCTTCCACAGTCCTCACTGCACAGATTCCTTGGGTCTCTGCCATGATCCCTGTGACCCACCAGATGCTCATTTTTAACCCTAGATCATGGAGTTTTAAGCTTCTATACGTGACTTGAATATTAAAATCTTTAGTGGAGATGCTTCTCCTGCAGATGTGCTAAGAAACTGGCGACAGTGTCTGTTTTCAACTTGCACAGCCACGTCAGCAAGTTTTCTGGTCCATTTTGATGGTGTCTGGAAATGACAGCAGCAACAGTTGCTGCAGAAGCATCTCCCTCTTAGAAAAAGAGAAGAGTGATCACAAACACGTCTGGCTGAGTGCTGAAGATGCCAGACGTTCAACAACCGGATGTGCTGATTTTGCAAAGGCAGCTAGGTTTTCATCATTATGTCCTTGTGAACTCCCACCCCGAGTCCAAATACTAGTTCAAGCTCAGATCATCACTTCTGGTTGAATGTCAGGGGAGAGGAACATTTTTAAATGATTTCCCTATGTGGCATCATTTATACTCTTTTAATCCAGATCCCCAGGCACTTTTGCAGATTCTATAAGAGAAGGCATTTTAGGAAATTGGAAAGTAAGTCAACAAGAATACTGGGTCTAGGGGCAACTCTGATACCCTAAGAGGTAAAGCAAGGCTCTCAGTTTGAGAAATGTTAAATAAAGGGCGGAAGTACGGAAGACTCTCTTCCCATCTCAAGGCACCGATGAGTCGGGCTGATAACACAGCCAGGACAGCAGGGAGAATATTAATACGTATTACTGGCCTAACTCCAGTGGCTAGACTGACAATAAGGAGATGGGATGGCAGCAAAAAAGGAGCTCAAAGGAGAGGCCAAACGCCACTCAGAAAAGGGAAAGAAGAAAGAAACCTGTGGAGACAAAGCAATCAAGAAAGGGCTGTGAAGGAAAGCATAGAGCTCTAAAGGGATTTTGTCTTTTAAGCTGTTTGTGTTGAAATACATGACACGCATCCCTCTCTCCTCCTCATTTCCTGCACAGTTTTCTATCTCAGTCACTGATCGTTTTATACAACCAGAAAGGTTTCTGTTGGTTTGCTTCTATTGACCCTAAAGAGATTGTGAGTTTGGCATTTAGGTTGGTCCAGAGGTTGATCATGGGCATGCTGAAACTGGGCTTCCGTGAACGTCTCCGGGGAGTTAATATTCTACACCACTCCCAAAGTCCTCACTAATCTCAAAGCACTCCCTTCACTTCAGAAGAGACTCGATTGACAAAAGATTTGTCTGAGCTCTGAGAAGAGAGGTTTCCTACAGAGCTGACACTGGATCCTGAATGACCTTCACAACTGCCCCAGACACGAGGCTAACAAAGAACAATTCTCTGAGTTCCAATAAATAATGTACACTTTCTTTTCATTTATAAGTAAAATAGGAGGTAAAGACATCCCAGGGTGATGAACCTAATGGAATGATGATGTTGCAGTTACACCAAGCAAAGCTGCAGGAGAGGAAATACCAGATGGCTACAGCACGCAGGGGAGGCCAGAGAACCATAAACTCCTCCGTCCTCTAATACAGTGGGGCCCTGGGAAGAGGCAACAGGATCTCTCCAAGCCTTCAGCTCCCTCCCAGGCCCCTCCTAGGATCAACACTGCCCTCCCTGAGAGCTGTCCTCTGAAAAGAAGCTGTAATGGCGTCTAAAAGAAGCCAAGCACATGAGACAGATTTTTACATTTTCATCTATCTATTTTCACACAGATGTGTCTGTAGAAACTATCTGAGTAGATTTAACTAAAATAATAAAGAAACTATAGCATTTAACTATGTATGATACTTCCAGGCAATCCTCACAAACCAGTATTATCCTTCCATGTATGCTGGGCTCAGCAAAATCATTAATATGCGTAGGAAGTTGGAGAGTACAAGGTAGTGGTGGCAGCACCTGACATGAGTGAGGGTCAAAAAGCAGGAGAAAATAGTTGCAATCCGACTCTCCTGGAATGCCAATATGAGCCCCACCCAGCTTGTAGGCCTGTGAAGTAGGGAACCTTCTGGGAGGCAGGGATAGATTTGCAGGGAGCAGAGAACTAACACAAGAGAAGAGGGCATGTGGGGAGAGTGGAAAGATTTTGTTGAATTCTCACTGGAAAGCTGTGATTCACACTAACTTAACTATTGACATCTCCCAATTGATTTGGGCAGGGGCAGGAGACACTTTGTTATGTAACCGATTTACCAAGCCAGCTGAGCTCCCAGAGCCAATTCTTCAAACTAAAAGAGAAAAGAGAGAGGAAAACCTAACTAAACAAATTAACACTCCATAACGAGGTCCATTTCGTTATTCACTTCCTGTTGTCCAGTATATTAATAAATAAGAGCCAAATACACACTTGCTGTAGTTCGCTGACCTGAGGCACCTATTGTTCTGCCTCATTCCATCTTCAAAATTTGAGACAGATGAGAGATTTTTACCCATGGAAATTTAGAACTTCCTCTGGAGTACTAGTAATAGTCTCCTGTGGGTGCAGGGGACGGCAGGAAGTTGCTTTCTCACCCTAGCCAAGTCCGCAACCTTCGGGAGGACTGAAAGGGGACCTTTGGGAATGCAGCTTTGAACCCCAGGGAAATCCCAGGGAAGCCTGAAATACGACAGTGGGTTTTTTAAACATACACGTATATATAACAATGTCTCCCAGTGTTGATTAATCATTCCTTTTCAAGCACGAATGCTCCAGGCCTAGAGCTTTCTATCCCTGTGGAATAGTACAAACAGGCTTGGTTGGTTATTTAAAATTCAAAAAGCTTAGGTAGAAACGTAAGTGGACCTGTGATGCTGGCTGGATCTGAACAGATGCAGAGTGGTACCCTGGGCCAGTGGTCAGGAGACTTCTGCATCTGCCTCTAAGTCTGTGTGACTTGTAGCCATTGATTCCCTCCCCTGTGAGATGAGGCTTGGATAGTAAATACTGCAGTTCATCCCTCCTGCATTCTCTGGTTGACCCGCAGCGGGTACCTGGATGATCGTTTGTGAGGATTCTGAGCCTGAGACCAGATTCAAAGGGAAAGAGAATTGTGACTGATTAGTGATGTCTGCAGTGCACGTGGATTACAAAGTATTGAGGCACGATTTACAACCCAGGTTGGGGCAAAAGCAGGTTTACAGTTGTTCATATGGGAAATGATACAATAATTAATAATAATAATACAAGAATAAACTGTATTTTGTACATTCACCACTGTACTCAAACCTACTTTCGTGCTGCCCCGCAGGTAGTTTTTCTGGGGCCGCAGCCGGGGATCCCTGTGATTTAGAGACTCCAGCCCCCCCACCGACTCAGGACAGATGCCTTCCCCGGCCTGCACTGTTTCTGATAATAAGTCCGTGGCTGCTGTTATTGGAGTTCCCTTGCACTTGACAACATACATGATGTTTTCCTCTTGATGGTTTCAAAATGTTCTTTGTCTGGATTTTATCACATTTACAATGCTATGTCTGAGTGTGAGTCTTTGAGTTTATCCTATTTGGAAATCATCGAGCTTCTTGAAAATGTAGATTAATAATTTTCTTTAAATATGGAAAGTTTTCAGCCATCCTACTTTCATTAAATATGGGACGTTTTCCATGTCTCTGGAGCCGCCTGACTAATATACATGCCAACCACCTTTTGCAGAATTTTGTTGCTGTGGGAAATTATCAGAGTTGGCTCTCTCCTAAAGATTAAGAGGCTTAGCCTCAGGACAAATTCCAAGAGTCACTCAAGGTTTCCTTCACTTTTTTCCCTCATAAATGCGGATTAAGAAAGTAAATTGTAAAAGCAAAGCTGTTTTTCATCCTTTACAGCTGCATTTAACTCCAAACTACCATGAAACCAAAATATTCCAAGAATGCATACAAATCAAACATCACAAGGCCAAGGTGAAAAAACATTAACCAATCTGATAAAAACATTCAAATGAGCCCTGGTTGGTGTGGCTCAGTGGATTGAGTGCTGGCCTGTGAACCAAAGGGTCACCAGTTGAATTCCCACTGAGGGCACATGCCTGGGTTGCAGGCCAGGTCCTCAGCTGGAGGAGCATGAGAGGCAGCCACACATTGATGTTTCTCTCCCTTTCTTTCTCCCTCTCTTCCCCTCTGTCTAAAAATAAATAAAATATTTCTTAAAAAAACAAATATTCAAATGAATTTAGGAAAAGACCAATCAAACCAAAGATGGAGATAAAACCACATCATACTTTCCACTGATTTCTCTACCACTCAGTAGAGGGCATCCCTTTGATCACACAAAACACACCTGGACTATTTCTAAAGGACTTCCAAAATGAGTTTAGACAATGTCCAAATCTAAATAAAATGTGGTGGAAGAATTTTTGAAGTCTAGTAACAAACCTGCAATTGTGACAAAGTTATTATCCATATTTCACATGAATGGTCTATCCCAGCTCTGTAAACAATAGTCTGAGCTAGTTTGCAACATTGGCAAAATAATCTGGTAGAAACAATGACCCTGAAATAACTAACAACAACAAAAAAACAAAACAAAACAGTAAATACACACTGTAAAGCAACTCCATTTAATTCTACTTAAATGATGCTATGTCTCCTTCATTAAAGATATTTGAAGAGAAAAACACATGAGGTGTTTTACTGGCCTATCTGGTCATTGCAAATCACCACAAAGAGCAATCCTATGTCTAAGAGGGCTGCACAACTGCATCATCACACAGTAATCTTGCCAGCTGCCTGTAGGGCAATTAGCTCTGCTGGTTCCTGCTGCACTCGTCAATGTGAACCTGCTTTTATTCCAATCAAAGAGAAAATGAGAACAGGTAGCACAACTGAACCCTACAATCCCCTGCAGAACTGATCTAGGAGACAGCACTTTCCGCATCAACAATAAACTGATTCTAATTTAATTCTTCCTAGCCAAGCACCATTTTTAGCCTCATAAGACACTAAGTAGGACCCCTACTCCTTTGGAGGGCTATGTGTGACCCTGGTTGACAACCAGAGGTGAAAGTCCCCCTGGATAGCTATTCCTAGAAGAAGAAGATGTAAAAGGTTGATATTCCTCATTTTTTCCTTCAAATCTTCACATGCCCTCACTCTGTAATATTCACTGAACCAGATCACAGGATGCCACAGTATATCAAATACAGGGCCTTTCCTCAAGGAGCATCCGGTCTGAGTGTGAAACCAAATAATTACACTGCAAAGTACAAGTGAGACATACCTGCATGGATCATTTGGAATTCAGAAGATGTTAAAAATCTCTGGCTGAGAAGAGGGGAAAAGGACATCCTTGCAGAGAAAAGTTATTGGGCCAAGTTCAGATTTTTAAAACTCTGCTTATTCCTGTTACTCCCTATTTCCATACTGGCTCCCATGTAACATTTCACCAGCTGAACCAACTCTGTCTGTTTGCTCTCCGACAGATGCACAATGTGTGCTGAGCAGTCACAGGGTCAGCCAGTCAGCTGCCCTCTAGCATACCCACACACCACGACTTCCCCTTGTAGGTTAGTTGTGCATTTATCAAGACTTCATTGTGTGTGTTCCCAAACCTGTTTATGCTCATTGTACTTGAGATCTGGGAGGGGCACTGTGGTTGGCAGAGTAACACCAGCAAAGATGTTCACACCCTAATCCTCAGAATTTAGGAAGGTGGTGCCTTATGTGGCAACAGGGGTTTTGCAAATGTGATTAAAGTTAAGAGCTTTGAGATGGTGAGGGTAGACTGGGTACCCAGGTGTGCCACTCTGATCACATGAATCCTTATAAGGGGAGAGCTTGTTCTGCCTGAGCCCGTCAGAGAGAAATGTGATGGGGGAAAACTGTCATTTACTGGCTTTAAAGATGTAGGAAAAGGGCCATGAGTCAAGGAATGAGGGATGTCTTTAGACACTGGGAAAGGTAAGAACACAGACTCTCCTCTGGAGTCTCCAAAAAAGAGATGTTAACTCAGTGAAACCTGTGTCAGACTTCTGACTGACAGAACTGTAAGATAATGCATTTGTGTTGACTTAAGCTCCTAAATTTGTAGTGATTATCACAGCAACAACAAAATGATAATTAGGGAATAAAGACCTCAGCCCCCGCCCACACACACACACCCTCTTAGCCTTGTTGCGGTGCTGTGGTTTTCTATGTATGAAGGACATCTTTGCACAGGTGACCTCCCGTGCTGCCCCCAGGACCATGACAGAGACGCCTGAACCCTTCATGGCCAGAACTCACAGACTCCGGAACACGGGAAGGCTGGCCTCTAAACTGAAGTTTTTTATAACAGTTTTGCTAGATCAAAGCCTGCATATCTTTCTTAGGTGGGGAATTACAGGGCTGCAAACTAAGTTGTAAGGAATGGAAAGCTTAAAAATAAGGGTCATACTTCAGGCTCCCCAGACTGACAGCCCACGAATGACAGAAAGAATTCGGGGAGGCACGTGCAATGGTGAGAAGAACACAGTCTCTGGAAACAGGAGGGACTGAGTTTATTTCCTGGAAGAAATCATTTAACTCTGTTGATAAAATGGGAATAAAAATACCTAGTTCAGAGAGCTGTGAAAATGATCAATAATGCATGTAAATCCCCAGGCGCATATACATGCAAAGCATTCATCACTGTTACCATTACCCATCACTTGCAAGATGTGCTGCTGCTTTTTCTTAAGGATTAAAAGGCTTTTTTTTTAATGAATGTATCATTGACATGCAATATTCGTTTTAGATGTACAACATAGGGATTTGACATTTATATTTCTTATAAATGCGGTCCCCACAGTAAGTCTAGTAACCACCTGTCACCATACCGAATTGTTACCATAGTAGTGAGTATTTTGTTTCTTGGCCCCTAATGCTACATTGAGTCTCGCTTAGAAAGGTAACACCTGCTATATTCAGATATTTTTGTTCACATATACCGCCTCATTTGATCTTGACAATATCTTGAGAGGTAGACAGAGCAAGCTTTATTGTTTTCCAGGGGTAGAAACTGAGATGCGGAAAGATGAGGTGATTTGTAGACTGCTATTAAGTGGCAAAGAAAATTCAAGAAGGCAAACACTGTGGTACTCTTTGCACTGTCTCCCCACCTGACGTCTACTGATCCTGTCTCTGGTTTCCATAGGCAATGTGGTTCTTTCTATTTGTGTAGCTTGCCAGCACGCCCCTGAATGCTGTGCTGTCTGAGGGAGTGTCAAGATGCTCCTTTCCTACACGTCTCACACTGACAGCCTCACACCTCCCCGGGCAGCATCTAACCAGCTGCCTTCGCCTCAGCCATCCACGGCACAAACCCTCCCACCTCTGGTGTGCAGCAAGGACACTGTGTCCAAGCTGGTGGGCAGGGTCCACATTTAGAATTTTGAGCTTTCTGTAGGTTGGCAATAGTGGTCAGAGCTGATCAGAGTTTTCAGGTGTGTAAGGTCAGCCCCATAAAGAAATGCGACCATCACCCTAATCCCTCCATGGGTCTATAGAAAGGTCAGGAGAAAGACATCTTTATTGTTGCCTCAGTTTCCCCAAAGAGGAGCACTTTTCAGGATGCCAGTTGAAATACGGTGTAAAGGCACACAGCACAAGGTCCATGGCCACCTTCCGCCCTTGCCTCTCTAGAGGCAGTCCCCATGTTTCGTGAACACGGACTTCAGCAGAGCATCATAAATAGGCACATTCTTCGAGGCCTCCAGTTGCAAAGCTCTATGTCCTAACCTGAAATGCCTCCCTTCTCAAGGTTTATGGAGCCCACAGGAGCTCTGGTGCTGCATAGGAGATTAGAATTTGGACCAGAAGGGCACCTCTCTCAGTCCTTTGGTCCTCTTGCTTTCGCAGCCCATATTGGGGGAAGAAGAAAGACGAGAAGGAGGTAAGAATGAGGACTGACATTAGTGAGCACTGACAGCCTGGCCAGATATCGTGGCAGGTCCCACACAGTTCTGGGAAGTATGTAGCAATTTTGCCCCCTGAAGGACATTTGCTCGTGTCTGGAGACATTTTTAGTTGTCACAGCTTGGGGAGGAGTGGTACTGGCATCTTAGCAGGTAGAGGCCAGGGATGCTGCTAAAGACCCTGCAATGCACAGAGCAGCCCCACAACAGAAGATTATCCTGCCCACAGATCAATAGTACTGAGGTAGAGAAACCCTGACCTGTAAGAATCAGTCTCAACATTGACAGCTCACCGGCCTTACTCCATTTCTTTTTCTTTTTCTTTTTTCTTTAAACAAACTGACCCAAGGATGCAGTACCATCTCCTCACTAATAATAATTGTAATAATTAACATTTATTGACAACTGACTATGTTCCAGATAATTAACCCTTTAATTTAATCCTCCGAACAATCCTATGAGACTGGTTGTTATTTTCATCCCCATTTTACAGATGCGGAAACTTAGGAAGGTTATATAACTTGCTAAGTGTTACCCAGTTAGCAGAGGGTAGCGTTAGAATTCGAATTCAAGCAAGAACTGATGCCAGAGCCCACTCCTTGATAACCACGCATCCACAATTGCTCTAGGGTTCTCTTGCCTCTGTAAAGTAAGTTAATGTTTTTTAAATCTTAATAATTTGTATATCACTGTCTTGATTTTTTCTATATCACAGACTCTCTATATTATTATTTGCTTAGTGTCTGTCTTTATATCTCAATCTTTTTTACATAGCTTCATTTTACATGCACCTAAATGCAGTCCTGATTGGTACAATGGGCTGGCTATAATTTTTCCAATACACATAACAAAAAATTGTACTTAAAAACATACTTGGCTATGCACCACTGGTACCACCTGTATATTATTTCCTATACCACCAGGGATAACCCGCCCCTCTTTGGTAAATACTGGTTCAAGTGCTTCCTTCCAGTTTAATGTTTTCTCCTCGGGCGAAGCGGCCTGAAGTGTAAAACCCCACATGTCTTCATGAGGAATGTATCTAGGACCCAAAATAATTAAAATGAGAAATACACATACAGACTCCATTTTAACAAACCTCCAAGGCACCACCCGCATGAAGATGGAAAGCTGGTGAAAAATTGGTAAATAGAAACAAGGAAAGAGATGAGAGGATATTATTGGTGAGAAGCCAAATGATTTGAATTTGTGAAAAAATCAGGAACTGGAGTCACCAAACACTACAGAGATGTTAAGAATAGAAGGGTTTCTTTAAATTCTGTATAAGCAATTAGTTGCCCGCCCCGACTCCAGGTCTCCAAAACCCAAAAGTTCTTTACCTGGCCAAACTGTCAAGCATGAGGGTATAATAAAGGCCTTTTTAAGTCATATAAAACCTCATAGATTTTTTATATGATCACAGCTATATATTCATTTAAGATTATCCATGGTATACATTAAAATTTTTTAATATTTGAAAAAACACACAAAATCTCAATATACTTCCCATACTCCCTTTCTCAGAAAGCTATCAAAAGATGGGCAAGGGCTTTTTAAAAAATGAAACTTATTGGGGTAACATTGGTTAATAACATCATAAATGTCTGGTGTACAACTTTACAGTAAATATCTACCTACTCTGTGAACCTGTCTAGTGACCACCCTTCTGGTCTTTGTATCTGTGAGTTTTGCTTTGTTAGCTCATTTGCTGCTTTTTGTTTTATATTCCACATATGAATAAAATCATACAGTTCATATCCTTTTCCATCTGATTTATTTCACTTAGCTTAATAATCTCAAGATCCAACCACATTGTTGCATAAGGCAAGATTTCATTATTTTATGGCTGACTAGTATTCCTATATGTACAATATGTCTGTATGTACCATATCTTCTTTATCTGATCATCCATCAAAGGACACTTAGGTTGTTTTCATATCTTGGCCATTATAAATAATGCTGCAATGAACATAGGAATACGTATATCTTTATGGAGAAATGTTTTCAAATTTGGGGGGAAGAAACCCAGAATAGGGATCACTGTGTCATGTAAGGCTTTCTAAAAGGCTTATATGACTTTTAGAAGGCTTTTATCTACAAATAAATCTTTTTATTACAACTTACTTTAATCAGTGTACTGATCAGTTTTAAGAACAAACAAGAGCTGCTTTTTGGTTTTTTGTTAATGTTGTATCTGTTGCTCTTTAACTTGCTGTGAAAGTAAGTCCCACATCTAATCAGTAATCCAAACTCAAAACCCTAAAATAATCACCTTCTCCACACTCTGATGGCATCCCCATATTTACTATATATTTCTTACCTTTGAAATGGTTCATTATTTCCCACGTCTTACATAGGATGTGATGAGGTCAGGACACCTGTGTTCTAAGCACAGCTCCTCCATCTGCCACTTTGAGTAAACACCCCAGGCCCCAACTTTCTAATCCACAGAATAATGCCTTTACACAAGGTGCTTTCTACGCTCCTTCCAGCTCTAAGACTGATAAATTGCTTGCATAAAAATTCAGAAATAGTCCAGAGCTAAGGTGCTTTGTACTAGAACTGAAAGAAATGCAAAGAGATGTGGAAAAGTTGAGGAGAGAGAAGCATTAATGTAGAAAAGCCTGCTCTCGTTCCTATAGGAGTGTGCACTCAGTCCTCGGGCCAAGGGGAGTTCTGCTGCAGGGGGTGGTCTGTGACATGTGTTAGTTGGAAGGACCCAGAGAGACTCACCAAAAGTTGAAACTACTCAAACACATATTTCCCAGTAACTCCAATGTGGTGAAATTTTCCAAGAAACCCTGCAAGCCTAATTTAGCAAGAGAAATCCCTGTTTGAAGTTTTTCACATGTCCCTCACAGAACCTGAAAAACAGAAACACTTAGGATCATTTTTTGGTATCAACCTGGACCTTGGTTTTGCCATCACATTGGCTCCCTTGTACTGTAAGTCCTCATTTAACAACATCCATAGTTTCTGCAACTTGAAGCAAAATGATGTATAAAGATCCCAATGTTATCATAGGCTAACTGATATAAACAACAGTTAAGTACTTATGGCATCTCAACAAAGTTATAACAAAACAACATTGAACAAAACATATTTGAGGACCTGCTCTACTTAATCTTCTCCAGACATCTGGTTGCAACAGACTCAGAAACAGTGTTTGCCATCATCCGCTTGATGGATTGTCCACTGTTGAGCTCATGCAGGAAATCTTTCTAAACCTTCTCCTTAGAAAATGTTTTTGATCTTTCTTTTCATTGCAGTTACAATCTTTTCTTTGAACAGGTCAGGTTCACCCTCCTTCAAGATGTCCCTGCAGTCTCCCAGAGCTTTTCCTTCTGATGACCTCTATCCTGAACCACACCCCCCAACCCACTTCCCACTTAACTGTCCAACTTAGTTCCAGTCTCCCAGATCCTGACTCTGTTTCCTGGTTAAAGTATCATTTCACCTTTTGTACCTTAGACTGCTTCTCCAGCGCCAAGACCTGGCTTCCCCCCAGGACCATGATTTGGCACGCAACTCCCAGTTAAGATGCTTTCTACCACTGTCAGTAAACACTCTATAATTTCGCTGACCTGTACTTCAGGCCCTTGTGACTGATGTCCCCACCAGATCAGGCCACAAGCAGAACTCTGAGAATCCAGCCAAGTATGGGAAGTCCTTCAACCTTCTCTATAAAAATCATGAACCAGGTGAGAAAGAAAAGTCTGGACCCTAGTTCAGATCATACAACAGAGAGCAAGGGTCCAGTTGCCTGCCTGCTCTATTAGTAAGACACCTAATGAGACCAACCCTTGGCCTTGAGGAGGAGAGAGTCATGAATATTTTTTCATCTTAAATAGGTCCCCAAGGCCCACAACAGTGGTCTCTCCAAACAAACGCCCCTTCTTGGGTGTGAAACGTTGATTGCCCTATGGCAAATGGCCCCTAACTGGAGGAAGGAATTCTCAATTCGACTATAGTTGTATAAATGGAAAACAAAACAAGAGCCCTCCAAAAATTAGGAATTATTGCTCTACTCATAGATATCATTCAAAGAAAATATACCTACTGAATATCTTTTGATGCAGAAAATAAATGCCAATAAAAGAAACATAAAACAATTTCTGATAATATAGCTGCATTTGCTCATTTTCCTATACACTTATATTCTGAGTGACTATTTTTTTGTAACTGAAAACATCATTGCATTATTAGATCCATAAAACTAATTGGAATTTGATTTGTTCATTTTCTACTTACTGATATGTTGAGAAACAGTGGTCACTTAAAACTCTCCAAGCATAATTTTGGAAGAATAAAACTATCCACCAAGAGCGCGATTGATTTAAGCCATCATAATTAGCTCTGCACTAGGCTGCTACAAAAAGGTCTCTATTTTTACAAAGCAAAGATTTTCAAGGGGAAATGTTCACCTTCAAGTCAGTTTAAACTGCCCTGTTCTTCCTCGTGGAAAGAAGTGGCAGTCACTCTCCTATGGCTGGTAGCCCCTCGCCGCTCCTCTGAGCACCGTCACATGCTGCAGTCACCCACCGAGGAAGCTCCAGCACCTTCTCTGAAAGTCTGGGCCATGTGAAACCTGGTCTAGTCAAAGCAGAAGCTGTCATCCCTGGGTATGCTAAAACAGAGGCAGAGAAAACACAGCTAAGAGTACGGAGAACTGGGTTCCCGTTCTAGCTCTGCCTTTCACTGCGTATGTGACCTTGAGCAAGTGTGTCGAGCCTGTGTGAATCTCAGTTTCGTTGTCTGTCCTAGGGACGAATACCATGTGCTCTGCCAACCTTACAAGTGTTCTGATGCATCTCAAATGAGAAAAGGGTAGGCAAATGCTTCGAAAGTTTAGGTCTCTATACAAATACCCGATTACCATCACCACTGAGCGAAATCTCATAGTAACAGGGAGATAGTTACTTAATTCTAAAGATTTCTATAATTCAAATCATACTTGCCTGATTTCTGGGTGTATAATCTGAAGTAGTTTCTTGATAGTTCATGATAGGAAATATCCCAAATCAACCTTATAAGTAAGTTCATTTCACTATTATTTTCTTGCACACAGTATTTTTTTATTGACTTTGAGAGAGAAAGGGAGACGAGGGAGAGGGACAGAGAGAGAGAGAAACATCAATTTATTGTTCTACTTATTTATGCATTCATTGGTTGCTTCTTATATATACCCTGACCAGAGATCATCAAACCTGTAACCTTTGCACGTTGGGATGATGCTCTAACCAATTGAACTACCTGGCCAGGGCCCCTTTCACAAATTTTTCTATTCAAATCAACAGCTGAGTAATTCAACTGATGTATGCAAGCCCACTGCCTTTCTCTGATAGAGCTAAAAGTAGAGATAGGAGGAAGAGGGCTGAAGAAAGAGTTACCAATTCCTTTGGTATTTCCATTCCAGATCTTGACCACAGTCTATTCTAACCTCCTTGGCTTCTCTTATTGGTGAAAATATTCCCTGCCCAGCTTTCATCACTGCCTTGTAGACAGATCACCCCAGCCGGCAGACTGATCACATGACTGTTGGTAGCCAGCAGGCTTATACATCTGCTTCTATTGTCTTTCTATAGTAAAGTCAGCCAGGTAGATGCAGCCTTCCCACTGCACATAGAGCCACAGTCCGCTTCCTGCCCTCCCTTCCCTACCATTCAGAGCTTTGAGCTTTGAGCCCTATTTCCTTCCCAGCATGCACAAGCCTATTATTTGTGTACCCTCCTCCCAACAGTGGAGCAAATTCAAATTGCCATATACAAACACCATTTGTTTCCTACAATTCAGACCTAAGGAACATCTAATCTTCCCAGTAGAGTCTTTCTTCTTCTCCCTACCCCTCCATTGAATAAAGCAGGATTTGATTTGTACTTTTGTTCTTTTTTTGGAGTTGGGAGAGGAGGCGTTCCAGCTTTATTGAGATATAAATTGACGTATAATACTATATTGGATAACGTGGTAATTTGATGCATTTATGTATAGCAAAATGATTACCACCATAGTGCCATGTAATCATCATTTCTTTTTTTGTGGTGAAAACATTTCAGATAAATGGTCATGGAAAAATGCAATAAAAATAAATTTTAAAAGAGATTACTCTCTTAGCAAGAGTCAAGTGTACAATACAGAATTATCAACTGTAATCATCATGCTCCACGTTAGATCCCAGAACTTGCTTACACTTTGACCAGCATCGCTCCATTACCCCTGTCCCCGGCCCTGGGTAATTACCACGCTACTCTCTGTTTCTTTTTAAAATTTGGTTTCTTTAGATTCTACATCATACAGTACTTATCTTTCAGTGTCTAACTTACTTCCTTTAGTATAATGCCCTCGAGGTCCATCTATGTTGTCACAAATGGCAGGATTTCCTTCTTTCTAATGGCTGAAATATATTCATGTGTGTGTATCACACCCTTATCCATTCATCCGTTGATGGACAATTAGGTTGTTTCCATATCTTGGCTATTATCAATAATTCAGCAATGGACATGGAAGTACAGAGATCTCTTCAATAACCTGTAGTCATTTCCTTTGTATATGTACCCAGAAATGGAATTGCTGGATCACATGGTAGTTATATTTTTAATTTTCTGAGGAACTTCCATACTGGTTTCCATAATTGCTGTACCAATTGACATTGTCACCAACAGTGCATGCGGGTTCCATTTTTTCCACATCCTCATAAAACACTTGCTATGTCTTGTCTTTTTTATAATAGCCATTCTAACAGGTATAAGGTGCTATCTCATTGTGGTTTGGGTTTGCAGTTCCCTAATGATTAGTGATGTTCAAGACCTTTTTATGTACCTCTTGGCCATTTCTATGTTTCCTTTGGGAAAATGTCAATTTCCTCTGCTCATTTTTAATCAGGGTTTTGGGGGTTTGTTTCGTTTTTGCTGTTCAGTTGTATACATTTTTTATATTTTAGATAGTAACTCCATGTCCAATACATGGTTTGCAAAAATGTTTTCCAGTTTTGTAGGTTGCCTTTTCATTTTGTTATTATTTCTTTTGCTGTGCAGAAGTTTTAAGTTTAATATGTTCCCACTTTTTTTTTCTGTTTGTGCCCTTGGTGTCACATCCAGAAAGTCTTTGCTAAGATCAGTGTCAAGGACCTCCTGCCCTGTTTTCTTCTAGGAGTTCTACAGTTTTGGGTCTTGCGTTTAATCCTTTTATCCATTTGATTTCATTTTTTCCCACATCCGAACCAACTTCATAATAGAGGTGGTTCTGTGTCAAGACAAGGGCCAAAATTGGAAGGCTGGAGTTTTGTTCTGTTCCATGGCATCTTCCCCTAACCTTGAGAGCTGCGTTAGGAAACCAACATCGCAACCTTTGCCGGGTCGGGAGCTGAGAAAGGGAAGAGCGAGTCCAGTTGTCTTCTACTAGGGGTTAGAATAGTCTTAGGGGAAAGGAAAGGAGATAGACCCAGAACAGAATGTGCATCTCTCTTTACTCTTCTTGTCTCTTCTTTTGCCCATACGTTTCTTCTGTAGCTTCCTCGAGGATCAACTATCATTACCCCTTCGTCCCTTCCTTCCTTATCCACTAGGACTCAGAAGTTTCTGGCTGCTGGTATGGCAAGACGAGGAGACAGGGAAGGTGAGGAGAAAAAATGTAGCCTTGGAGTTAAGCCCTGGGAAACAAAATAAGCAGCCCACAGATGACTTATGTAGGGAGTCTTTTTTTCTTTTTATCTTTTGACCCCCTTCACACATTTCTCTTGAGTTAATTTTTTGAGTCGTTTAATTCATTTTTCTGCATGTTTTTATCCAGTTTCCCCAGCACCATTTGTTGAGAGACTATTCCCCTCGCAGCAGATATTTTTGGCTCTTTTGTCAAATATTAGAGACCATATATGCAGGGAGTTAATTCTGGGCTTTCCATGCCGTTCCATTGGTCCATGTGTCTCTTTTTGTGCGTGTATCATACCTGTTTAATTACAATAGTCTTGTAGCATAGTTTGATGCCTCCAGCTTTGTCTTTCTTTCTCAGGATTGCTGTGCCTGTTTAGGGTATTTTGTGATTCCGTCATATTTTAGGATTTTTTTCCTTTGTATGAAAATTGCCATTGGAATTTTGATAGGGGTTGTGTTAAATCTATACATAGCTTTGGGAATCATGGACATTTTAACAATATTAACTCTTACAATTCATGAACATGAGATGTAATTCCATTTATTTGTGTATTCTTTAACTTTTTTCAGCAAAGTTTTATAGTTTTCATTATACAGATCTTTCACTACCCTGGATAAATTTATTCTTAGATATTTTATTGGTTTTGGTGCTAATGTGAATGGACAAGTTTTGTTTATTTTTCAGATGTTTTATTATTAGAAGATAAATAAGCAACTTTTGTGTATTGATTTTTATATTGTGCAATGTTACTAAACTTATTGATTAGATCCAATAGTTTTTGTTGTTGTTGAGTCTTTGGGATTTTCAATTAAGAAGATTATATCAGCAGCAAATAGTGATAATTTTACTAAGCTTTTATACTTTCTTTGGGTCCTACAACTCATCTATCTGGCTGGCTTTTATAAACCTGTCTTTTGTATTCCAGAAGGCGGTACTATCGCTCAGCTTTGTGGTTTCTCCCTGACCCACCGACCAAGGCCTGCCTCCTCCGGCCTCCTGAGCACTCTCTCCTGAGCTCACCCACTCTCAGGGACACACTCAGGAACACACTCACGGAGCAGCAGCAGAGTCAGGGGCAGTGTGTCTTTAGCACTTGGGACTTTTGGGGTACCCTTCCCACGCCCTTTAGGAACTGGTTCTCAGTTTGCTGTAGCCTTCTGGGTCTCCTGGATACAAGCTCTGAGGGCTTTCAGTTGCAAGTCTTAAAAAAAATTGGGGTGCCTACCTCAAACCCTTCATTCCTCAGGAGAATCTCAGAATTGGGCATTCCTCCTGATTGTGAGTCACCACAATTTACTGAGTAAAAATTTCCAATTTACTCAGTCTTTTTCATCTTGTTCAGTACCTGGGCTGAGGGACTGCATCAAGGAACTTCCTTGCTCTGAGTAGAATCTTTCTAATAGTTACACATCAATCCAAAGCGACTTTGGTCATAATCAGTAATGAGCCCACACATCACCAACTTCATTTGTCTGTTTTTCTCTCAAAATCAAGGTGATCAGAGGGCGCTCTGGGCAGTCAGCCAGTCCTTCCAGTGGCATTGCGACTACATGGCTTCCGCAAACTACAATTTGGGGGTTGAAATGAGAGGCCTGGTGACTCCATAAGGACTTTCTGAGGCTGGAAGCTCTGACAGCATTCTGGGGAGAACACCACTTTGTGTCCCTGTGGGCAAAAGCACAAGGACGCCAGACTCTTGGACAAATAAGAACTTTCAAACATGAGTTCCTCAGCAGCATGTGGGCAAATGTGTACCTCTTTGCTCTTGATCACTACTTAAAAAAAAAAAAAAAAGCCTGTCTTTTTAAATAACTATTTTCCATGGCAACGTACTTCCTCCACACTGAGAGTCACAGCAGCCAAAGCTGGCCTGAGAAAAACCATAACCTTTACTCCCAAGTGACTCTCTCAAGCCACTCAGGAAAGTCCCACGTATGGTAGTCTTTTTATCCCTTCCGTAGTAGGGGAGGCCCTTTGGAGAAGTCAGCAGGAAGAGCTCATTCTGGGTTTTTGTGGTCAGCTTGGGAAAACAGATCAAAATATTTTACAAAGTAGTAAAATAAGCCATGAAAAATTCCACACAAATCCAGTGCCAAAATCCTAGAACCCTGGTAAGTTTCTCTGCAGTAAGTTTTGTCCATATTTCAGAAGACCAGAGGGAAAGCCCTAAAAAATAACTTCCCTGTTCAAAGAGTAGTTTGTCCTTTGATAGAGCTGAAAGTCTGAGCAGCATTTCATAATAGAGCCCCATGGGAATGATTCGAAACAAAACAAGCTACATTTATCCCTTCACTCATCATTCAACAAGTATTTATGGAACATCTGCTACATGCCAGGCTCTGTGGGGACTCAGTGGGGTTTCCAAAGATAAATCAGCCCTGTAGCCTCTACTATAGGAATTTGGCCAAACCAACAATAAGGGAAACAATAGCCTTAGAAACGTCAACATAATAGTTCCTGTTAATTAACTACTAGGAACTATGCTAGGTACACTCATTTCATCTTCCCGACAGCACTGCCAGGGAGGCACAGATGACAGAGTGAGGGCCCAAGTTCCTGGAAAAGTGGCCAGCGTGTACACAGCTAGCGGTGTGTGGCACAGTCAAGATGAAACGCAAGGCCACGCTGACCCCAACGCCTACAACTTGATGCACACCATTAAGTACACTCAGAGAAAATACACCGGCAGTTCTGAAGAGACAGAAATTACATCTTGGCCCTTTTTTGTAATTTGGGAGTAGCAGAAGCCATGTCTGCCCAGACTTGATGGTGTCAACTTTATGTACATTTAACAAAAAACTTTCCTCGGCCTAGAAATGAGTTCAACAGCTTACTTCAGTTTCTCATGCCCACAGATAATTATAGAAAAACTTACTCATTGGACTATGGATTTTAACATCTTTACATGGGACCTGTCCTACCCTGACCTGTCCCAGGGCGATCAGTTCCACTCTCACCGAGGCTCAGCCATGTCCTGTCTGCCCACTTCCCTGGGTCTCCTTTCTCTTTCCTGGTTAAAACCTTTGCCATGCGGTTCCTATGGGGTTAATCCACATTACCCCTGTGTGCCAGCACATGATCTACTGCAGGTGGCCAGATTATTTCTTTGCCACTGACCTCAGTGATTGGTTCAGCTATGGCAGGAGCCCCAAGCAGACCAATAAGTGTCCATTGGCACTTTTCTGCTACCACAAAAGAAAATCTTTGTCCTTGGCTGGGTGTTAGATTGAAAGAATGTGAGTTCAGGCCTTTATCTGTCATGTTGCCCAACGCAAAGAGCTGAGAGCCAGAGCCCGAAAACATCATTGCAACCTGGATTCCACATACCTGAAGTTAGCCACATACCTGGTCTTTTCAGTTCAGAGTGCCATGAAGTACCCTGTCTCCATAAGCCAGTGTGAGCTGGGTTTCTTTCACTAGAAACCACAAATCCTAAATAATACATTAAGGCAGTTGTCTCCAGACTCCTTTGATGATGTGTAGCCAATCACTAAAAAATTTTGCTCATTCTCAAAATATAGATACATGCATGTGTTTATTACATACTTGTATTGCTGAACTAGCATATTACATATTTATAAAAATACAGAAAAATATGTACATTATAAAAGGATGATTGAAAGCTAAATATAAACAAAAGCTTTAATGTT
This sequence comes from Micronycteris hirsuta, assembly GCA_004026765.1. NCBI lineage: Eukaryota > Metazoa > Chordata > Mammalia > Chiroptera > Phyllostomidae > Micronycteris > Micronycteris hirsuta. The sequence continues at coordinate 26,913 of PVJI01004969.1, forward strand.
TTCTTAACCCCTTTGAATTGTCTTGCAAAGCTTCTGAATGGTCACACCGCACTTCAGAGACGACCGTGGAGGAAGTTCGGAGGGTGCAAGGGGTTGGGTGGTACTGAGAAGAAAATCAGAGCTTGGGTCTTCGATAACGGAGCAGTTTCTGTTAGTGATGCGCTGGAGGATGTCACCTTTCTATGGGTAGATGGAGATCATTGGTAGAGACTGGGAGATTGGGGAATTTAGAGGACAGGATGTCCCCTACTTTTTAACACCATCATTGAAGCCCTCTGCACCTTCCCATGGAATTAATAACTTTCCCATCACTGAACGTTGGCTCCCATCACATCGTATCACAACCAGGTGACAACCCATCTATCTCTTTCACTTACCTGTAAGCATTTTAATTACATTTCACTCATCTGCATCCCTAAGGCTTGCTTAACAAAGGACTGGGAAACCTCTGTGATGAACAAATGTATATATTCGTCCAGCTTAGAGCCAGGAAAAGAAATCAATTTAAAGCTCTTCCTTGGCCAGAGAAAAGATAGGGGAAAAAAAAAACTAATGTATCACTTCTCAGCTGTGAGAATTTTGTCGAGTGTCATATTTGTCACTTTAAACCTGGGTGTGGTGATACCTGCAGCCTGGGTCTACCGCTTCGCTGGAAAAGGAGACCACTTCTTATGCTTTGTCAATGGCTGTGAAAATAAAGATGATGGTAATAGCAAACATCCACTATATGTGATAAGCTCTTTACATGTATCAACTAGAAATAGTAAGTGCTATCATCCTCAATTTGGATATGTGAAAACTGAGACTTACAAAGGTCAAATTACTTGCCTGAGTTCATATAGGATTCAAACAGAATTGTGTAACTTCAAACCTGTGCTAGATTAGAGCTCTCACTTTTACATAGCCCTCTCTCCTCTAGATTGTCCTGGCTCCAATCCCTCAACCAGGATCCAGGATCTGATCCCTAGATTCTTACTGACCACAGCCCCATGTAACCCTTTTGCTGAGAACATCCTGCCTTTCTGAGCCTCTCGCCTTGGTAGCACAGCACCTTTGCTTGGTGCACCTTACACAGAATCTTGCTTCCAGCAATTCTCTGCTGCCCCCACCTGGCACCCAGAAGTATAGACTCCATGACTTCAACCTAATCCCTGTCCCAATTGCCATGAATGTAACTAAAGTTTCTGGAGGCCACATTAACAAAGTAAAAAAGACAAAATTAAATTTGATGATATATTTTATTTAACTCAATATACCCAAAATATCATTTTGATAGCAAAAAATTTGTTGAGATATTTTACACTCAATTTTCCATCAGAATTTGATACGTGCTTTACACTTAGAGCACATCGTAATTTGGACCATTCACATGCCAAGTGCTCAGTGGCCACATGTGGCTAGTGGCTATGACGGTCTGCAGCTTAGCCTTTGACATTAAATCCACGCTTCACGTCCAATGAAATTAGTTACATGATTCCCCTATGGAGAGGAAATGGCATTACCAAGTTTTAAAGCTGAGCTAAAACAAAACTGGATGATAAGAAAAGTGTGTCACTTAGGAGACCATCTGGTAGAGTGAAGAGAGAGTGCAGGCTTTATAGTCAGACGGTCTCAGATACAAATCCCAGCATAACGGTAGTTCCAAGGATCTTTACTAACTGGTTGAATAGTGGAAAATTAAACATTTGTTTACATTTCCCTCAGTAGAATATTGAATAATAAATTGTGGTATTGTCCCATGAGGGAATATTGTACTATCACTTAAATGAAGAAACTAGATCTACATGTGTGCACAACATGGATATAACTTTAAAAATGTTTAATAAAAAATGTAATAGATAAGAGGATACTTTCAATATGAGACCATTTGTTAAAAGTTTAAATGCAGTCCTGGCCAGGTGGCTCAGTTGGTTGGAGCATCACCCCATACACCAAAAGGTTGCAGGTTCGATTCCCAGGAGACAACTGATCAACGTTTCCCTCACTGTCTGTCTTCCCCCATTCCCATCCCCTAGCAATAAAACATATCCACTGGTGAGGATTTTTTTAGTGTTTAAATACATATAAAATAATTTATACATGTTTGTGCATATAGACTGATGGAGGGAAAGTATAAAGACATGCTTGGGAGAGACATCCACTTCAGAAACAGTGGTTCTCTAGGAATGGAAGGAGAGAAATTGGGCGACAGTGTGGAGGAAGAGAATTCAGCACTATTTCTAATGCCTTACTAAGAAGGAGGAAAAAAATCTAAGACATAAAGTTAAGCAGTTAACAAATGACTAGTCAGGACATTCCTTGCCTAAAGAGCACTATTTATTCAACCTCTCTCTTAGTAGTCTAGGAGGCAAAATCAGCAAGTGCAATTTTTAATCTAGAGAGTTCCAAGACAATTGCCAGTCTAAGATAGGGTTTCCAAGGTAGCCCATCTCCCCACAAGGTGAACCTGTACTTCAGCGACACTGGCTTAGCAAAGGTTAGAGGCGCACACAGGGACAGGTGTAGAATATTGGACCTGCCAACTAGACAAGCCTGGGAAAAAATGCCTTTCTGAACAACCTAATAATTTAAGTTAATGGAGCATGACAAGATGTGCCTCTAGAGTTTGCTCAGCCTATAGGATTTCTACTCAGAACTGCATACAGCATAAGAACATTTAAAGTAATTAATGCAAAGTTAACTGTCATACAGGCATTGGGAATTTAATATAGTGCTTAAAAAGGATTTATTCCTGGAGATTTTTTTTATCAACATCTCCTAATTCATCCGTGCTTCTGCAGTGAGGATTCTAATGCTAAAGTCCTATGACTATTTCTGTTTGCTCTGTTATAATTATGCAAAACCATGTGTTTTGTTCTGCCTGATCCCAGTTCAATTTAAACACTGATTAAATGGGAAATAAATTAATGTGCAAGTGTTGATGGACTCATCATAAATTGGCACCTATGCATGGAAACAAACCAGCTACTGATAAATTAATTGCACTCCTTATTTGGGGGTGGAGGAAGACACTTGACGCAATCAAATGGAGTGCACGCACAATCATGGGTCCCAATAAATGGGCATGTTTCAAGAATGCCCATTAATTTCAAGCTCTTCTGGCATAGGATATGCAAGCTCTAGTTAGAAAAATGAGGAGTCCAGTGAAAGAGAAAACATAATCTGCATTGCACACTTGACAATGCTTGTCCTACCAAGGGAATGTGACTTTTAATCAGAGAGTGAAGATGATTAATTCCTGATGAATAAAACATACTCATTTAAAGTAATAGGAATCCTGAACGAAAAAGTTTCTACAGAGTCCACAGTCATATTCCACAAACCAGTAGAGTGCCACTGTCCCCAAATTCCCTGCCTGTAAAACTCAGGAGCTCATTAAAGGTATTTTATTGCTAATCTTTATTTCTGTCTGGCTTTAAAGAGGTAGCCAAATTAGCAAGCCCATTTAGGCCCTTATAAACCACAATATTTTGACCCAAAAATGAAATAATTATTAACTGTTCCCCAGCTTTTCTGGAGATGAGTTTCACTCACTGTGCTGAGGGATGGAAAGTCTTCTGACTTCCTGAGAATAAAACCCATTGACAGCTATGACCATGCTATTCAAAATGTAGAACAGGACTTCCGGCCAAGATGGAGGTGTGGGTACACACACTATGGCTCCTCACACAACCAAAAGGTGGACAACAACAAATTTAAAAACAAAAAACAACCAGAACTGCCAGAAAATCGAACTGTATAGAAGTCTGACAACCAAGGAGTTAAAGAGAAAACATTCAACCAGACTGGTAGGAGGGGTGGAGACCAGCAGCCGGGCAGAAAGGACTTACGGCAAGGCGGCAGCTGGGTGGACCAGCGTGGGCAAGGTGGTGACTGGCAGACCAGGTGAGGCGGAGGCTGGAGGAGCAGGCGGTCCCACATTTGAGTGCAGATAAACCAGGAGAAACAACTGGGGAGCAAGACAGACTGCATAACCCAGGGTTCCAGGGCAGGGAAATAAAGCCTCAAAGCTTCTGACTGAAAAAACCTGTTGGGGTTTAGGTGGTGGGAGAAACTCCCAGCCTCACAGGAGTTCGTTGGAGAGACACACATGGTCCTAGAATGTACACAAACCTACCCACATGGGAATCAGCACCAGAAGGGCCCAATTTGCTTGTGGGTAGTGGGGGAAGTGACTGAAAACTGGCAGAGAGCTGAGCAAGTGGCATTGTTCCCTCTCAGAACCCTCCCCCACACACAGCACCGCAACACAGTGACGTGGATGACCCCACCCTGGTGAGTACCTAAGGCTCTTCCCCTTACAACATAACTGGCATGCTGAGACAAAAGAGAAATAGTCCAAATGAAAGAACAGATCAAAGCTGCAGAAAAAATATAACTAAGCAACAAAGAGATAGCCAACCTATTAGATGCGCAGTTCAAAACACTAGTAATCAGGATGCTCACAGAATTGGTTGAGTATGGTCACAAAATAGAGGAAAAAATGAAGGCTATGCTAAGTGAAATAAAGAGAAATGTACAGGGAGCCAAAAATGACTGGAAGGAAACTGGGATTCAAATCAATGGCTTTGACCAGAAGGAAGAAATAAACATTAAACCAAAACAGAATGAAGAAACAAAAATTCAAAAAAGCGAGGAGAGGCTTAGGAACCTCCAGGACATCTTTAAATGTTCCAACATCCGAATCATAGGGGTGCCAGAAGGAGAAGAGGAAGAGCAAGAAATTGAATTTATTTGGAAAAATAATGAAGGAGAACTTCCCCAATCTGGCAAAGGAAATACATTTCCAGAAAGTCCAGGAAGCTCAGAGAGTCCCAAAGAAGTTGGACCCAAGGAAGCACACACCAAGGCACATCATAATTACATTAGCCAAGATGAAAGATAAGGAGAGAATCTTAAAATCAGCAAGAGAAAAGGAGACAGTAAGGAAGTAACTGTTTCCCATACATCTATCAGCTGATTTCTCAAAAGAAACCTTGCAGGCAAGAAGGGGTTGGAAAGAAGTATTTAAAGTCATGAAAGGCAAGGACCTACATCCAAGATTACTCTATCCAACAAAGCTATCATTTAGAGTGGAAGGGCAGATCAAATATTCCCCAGATAAGGTCAAGTTAAAGGAGTTCATCATTACCATGCCCTTATTATATGAAATGTTAAAGGGACTTATCTAAGAAAAAAAAGAAAATCAAAAATGTGAACAGTAAAAGTACAACAAACTCACAACTATCAACAACCAAACCTAAAAACAAAAACAAAGCAAACAACTAGAACAGGAACAGAATCACAGAAATGGAGATCACATGGAGGGTTATCAGCAGGGAAGGGGAGGAGGAAGTGGGGGAAAAGGTACAGGGAATAAGTAGCATAAATAGTAGGTAGAAAATAGACAAGACAGGGAGAGGTTAAGAAGAGTATAAGAAATGTAGAAGCCGAAGAACTTATATGCGTGACCCATGGATATGACCTAAGGTAGGGGAATGTGGGTGGGAGGGCGTATGCAGGGTGGAGGGGAATAAAGGGGGAAAATGGGACAACTGTAATAATATAATCAATAAAATATATGTTTTTAAAAAAAAAACATAGGACAAAGGACTTCCCTGGATGGGTATTAGCTCATTACTAAGCGGACAAGTACCTCAACCCATGTCACAGGAGTGAGCCAGGACCAGATGACACTCAGATCCACCACAGAGACAGGCAATCAGGTGCGAGGCCAGGAGCACAGCAGGAAAGCAGAGATGCCTGAGTTTGTTAAGGGGAAAGAAACACTGCGAGGGTGAGATAATGAGTCCAACTTTAGCACCACGTTTGTTAAGTTTCTTTTTGTTTCTAATTACGAAGTCAATACTTCCTCATTTCAAACAAAATTCAAATAAACACACCAAGAAAAACAACACTAAAAAATCATCCATGACACGCGTTCTACTAAAGGCATTTGTCCTTTCAATGCTGCACGCAATCATTTAAGAGCAGGGTTTTTCAGCTTCGGCACTGTCGACACTTTGGACCCGGCTGTTGTTGTGGAGACTGCCCCGTGCACTGCAGGACGCCCAGCAGGGTCCCTGGTCTCTACTCACTAGTCACTAAGAGCACCATCCGCCGTGGCAGCCGAAGTTTTCTCCCATCACTGACAAAGGTTCCAAGAGAGAAGCAGACCCCGTTGAGAGCCACTGGTTTTAGATTAGAGAAATCACATCATACAATTTTGAAACCAGCGATTTTTACATAATATGTTGTCAGCATCTTTCTATGAAATTAGAAACATTTCTGCAGCATCGTTTTTAATAGATTCAGAATAGTGCACCATATAATACACGATAACTTATTTAACTAGCCCTGGTTTTCAATGTTATGCTAAAGCATGATGAAGATCCTTGTACATATGCATTTGGGCACATGATCACTTCCTTGGAATATATTTCTTGAGATTTCTTGGCAAAGGTTTATTTGGGTTTGTTTTTTTTTTTTCAATTAAATGTACTAGGGTGACATTGGTTAATAAGATCAAATCGGTTTCAAGGGCACATTTCTGTGGTACATGACCTGTATACTGTTGTCTGTGTCTATGAGTTTTTGTTTGTTCACTTATTGCTTTCAGTTTTATAGATCCCACATATGAGTGAATTCAAATGGTTCTTAACTTTTTCTGACTTATTTTGCTTAGCATGATATTTTGGTTTTTTAACATCGTTTTATTTTAAAACTGTTGGCACATCATTGCATCATTTTCTGTTGGAGGTTGGCGTCAGCCTCTGCCTGAAACACCTCCCAGCCCCGACCCTGCTCTGTGAGCACAGGGGTTGACGGCCGTTGTCCTGTTGTCTGCGACACCCACACGGTGTCTGGAACAGCGCCCGGCACACAGCAGCAGCTCGGCACTTGTGGACTAGACGACTGGGTTAGTGAAAGAACAGCAGTTAAAGTTTCCAACCCTGAAAATGACTAGTTTTGAAATGTATGCAAAAAGAGCACATGTGAGGTTGAGCCTGAAGTAATAAGTAGGCGATAGATGCATATTGACTTCGAAGAAGAAGGCAGGGTATTAAGAAGAGACAGCTTAAAAGTCCAAGAACACTGCAGAGTTTAAAGTTCACAGCTGGAGTGAAGAGATTTGGGTGGAGGAAGGCAGTGATGAATTATTTACTGAATCCCCCTCGCTCTGTTGCTTCTTTAGAAGATAACACCTGTTTACTGCCTTCTTGACCATACAGCTTCCTTCCTGGGAAGAAAACCATACAGACAGAAGGCAATGTCTTTGAATATTTTTGTAAGTCAAGACTACAAAATTTGGAAGATGCCTTTTTGACTAAACATTTGTGTTTGTGATGGAAACATTCCAAAATGAGATAGAATATTTCATCTGCATTAACACTCTGTACCTGTTCATATCTAATTACTGGACCTTGAACCCCAAAGTAATTGGGAAAATACAAATATGATTATAACAAAGGTATAAAAAGACTTCAACTAATATTTCATCTTTCAGCTATGTCAACCAACAAATGATGCATTAAACTTCTCTTAGAATAAAACCCCAACTCCTTCCACGCACATGCTTCCTATTCACCTCTCTTCAAAGGCACATGAGTTTTCTTTTTTATGATAAGATACACCGTGACATGAGCACAAATGAAAGGCAACAATACGGTGAGTGCCTCATTTAAGATTCGAGGAGTCCTAGCCAGGCTGTTGGTAACTGGGAGAAATAAAGAAAATAAAATATACAGATCCTGGCAAAGGAACCATGTCATCCTCACTGCTTAATTCCAAGGTCACGTTGTTCCAGACGGAATATTAACCGAACTCCAATAAAGAATAGAAATGATTCTTTGTACCCCAATTTGTTTTAAAACTCAAGAAACACCCAGTGAGCTAACACAGTGGAGTTATTAGGTACTTGGACAATTATGTAACTGCAGCTACAGTTACACAAGCTTTGTGCTAAAAGTGTTTCCATTATTGTGTTAGACACTTGATAACACAAAGAAACAACTTGAGTGTTTCATGAAGTTCCTCCTGAAAAGGCACTATCTGAAAACACCTTTGCAATAACCGTCCACACTAAGAGAGTCTAGATGTGATAGGTGGTAGTCCTCAACCTTGGGAACTTGTCTCAGCTTTCTCGAGTTGCCATGGATGAACAAAATTGTAAGAAATTTAAAGTGTACGATGTGATGATTTGATATATGTACACACTGTGAAAGGATTCCCCCATCAAGTTCATTAAAGCATCTACACATCCATCGCCTCAGTTACCCGTTCTTTACTGAGCACATTTAAGTTCTATGAGGGCAACCCCAAAACCCAAAATTTAAACCTCCGTCACCTTCAAAGCACTCTCCACGTGATGCAATGCACCTGTTGAGACGGTTTTTCTGCTGCTCAAACAGTTTTTGAACTTGTTGATTTTAATTCCTTTTAGTGCTTCTGCCGTTTTTTGTTTCACCTCTTCCACATTGGGAAAATGTTTCCCTTTGAGGACTTTTTTCATCCAGGGAAACAAAACAAAAGTTGCTTGGGGCAAGATAACGTCAATAGAGTGGGTGGGGCACAGGGGAGGGTGCTGTTTTTGGTCAAAAACTGCTGAACATCCAGCATGGTGTGGACAGGTGTCCTTGTAAATCACCCGTCATGAAATCGGCTAACACATTGAGTCTTCAAAAAAATTCTGAACGCAGCCTCTCACAACAACGCCAGTAGGTACACTGATACAGATGGGTTCCTAGAACACTCACCTGGTGGGGGAAGCCTGCAGTACAAGGGGCCCACCCTCCAGAAGATAATTTTGGGTTTTTTGGGGGGTCCCTTATACTCTCAGCAAATTTCAATCATACAATAGTTATCAACTATAGTCACCACATCATACATTAGATCCTCAGACCTTACTCACCTTGTAACTGAAAGTGGTACCCATTTACAAAACACCCAGCTCCTGGCAACCACTCTACTGTTTCTAAGTGTAAACCACCCCCCCCTTTTTTTTTTTTAAGATTCTACATATAGGTGATACCATGCAGTATTTACCTTTCCTCTGTCTGGCTTATTTCACTTAGCAGGTTCTAAGCCCTCAAGTTTCATCTATGCTCTCACAAGTAAAAGAATTTCCTTCCTTTTTAAGGCTAAACAATACTCTATTTTATACTACATTTTCTTTATCCATTAATCCATCAACGGACATTTAGATTGTTTCTATTTTTTCTTTTATTAAATTTATTGGGGTGGCATTGGTTAATAGGGCCATGTAAGTCCCAAGTGTACATTTCTATGATACATAATCTGTGCATTGCCTATACCTTGGATATTGTAATGCTGCAGTTAACTGGGAATACAGATATCTTTCAAGATAATGAAAACAGAGATTGCTAGAAAATAATAGTAGTTCTATTTTAAATTTCTTAAGGTAACTCCATACTGTTTTCCATGGCGGCTATACCAATTTATGTTCCCAGCAACATTGTGCAAATGTTCCCTTTTCTCCACATCCTCACCAACACTTCTCTCTCATCGTTTTCCTAACAGCCATTGTAACAGGGAAGTGGTATCTCATTGTGGTTTTGATTTGCATTATTGATGAGTAGGATGTTAAGCAGTTTTTTATGTACCTATTGACCATTCGTATGTTGTCTTTGGGAAAATGTCTATTCAGGATTTTTGCCCATTTTTTAATTGGAAATTTTTTTTTGTTATTGAGCTGTGTAAGTTCTGATACACGGTTTGCAAATATTTCCTCCCATTCCATAGGTTGCCTTTTCATTTTATTGATGGCTTCCTTTGCTGAGAACAAGTGCTTTGGTTTGATTTAACCTTATTTTTGATTTTTACCTTTGTTTTTGGTATCAAATTTTTAAATCTTTGTGAAGACCACTGTCAAGGAGTCTACCCACTGCTTTCTTTTTGGAGTTTAATGGTTCCAGGTCTTATGTTAAAGTCTTTAATCTGTTTTGAATTGATTTTTTCGGGGGTCAGTTTCAGTCTTTTGCCCATGGTGATCCAGTTTCCCAAGTGTTTATTGAAGAGACTACACTTTCCCCGCTGTATATTCTTGACTCCTTTGAAAACTAACCATACACACATGGGTATATTTCAGAATTCTGTTCCATATTTATTGTTCCATTAATCTACGTGTCTTTTTTATGCCAGTACTATATGGTTTTGATTACTATAATTTTGTATTATAGTTTAAAATCTGGAAGTGGGATGCTTCCAGATTTGCTCTTCTTATTCAACATTACTTTGGCTATTCCAGTTCTATTGTGGTTTCATACAAATTTTAGAATTGTGTTTTCTATTTCTTTGCAATATACCATTGAAACACTTTTGCCAATATTTTAAATTGTAATATATTTGGCACATAAAATTATATTAGGTATTAGTTGCAAATGTACAATTTGATCTGTATACATTGCAAAATGGGTAACCACAATAGTCTAGTTAACATCCATCACGTTACAATTTTCCTTGTAGCCTTTTAATCAGGAAGACTGCCTGTAACTTGCTCACTGCCTACATTCATTCCCAGACATGAGAAGAGGAAATGTGACACTATCATTAAGTATATGCTAGAAAAAACCGTGTGGGGTGGCTTGCTGACTAGAATGGTGTTGCACTTTTCACTGGTGGTCCTCCTTAGAGTCCATGGCTTAGTGTCAAACCAAATGTATATATATTTTATTGGGCAAATATTAGACAAAGCAAGTCTTTAAAAGCTACCATTCTGAAGAAAAAGTTTTTCAAAATACGAAGGGGCCAATCTCCTGTATTTGGGGTTAGTTAACATTGCTTCGGAGCAGTTGTTTTAAGAGACTCACCCACCTAGTTGTCCTTACCTTCTAGTTTTAGACTCTGTGGCTCCTGAAATACAGTACTAACTCCACCAGCAAAGCGGAAAACAGCCCATGCTCAGTCCTTCCTGGGACTTCTTGACATGTGACGACTCCAACCAGACCCAGCAATGCAGGCTGGCCTATCACCAACGTGGGACTGAAGCAGGAGAATCAGGTATGTAACCCGAGGCAGGCACTGCTTATTCAGCAGGTCTTCCCAACAGGGCCAATCTGAAGTCACAGAAAGGCCGCTCTCTTTGTTAATGTGTCACCTTTCTGGTCATTTATTCTTTATCTTTCAAGTTATTGGTTATTTAAAAAATAAACTGAAATAAACCTTGCATATAGTTACACTCATTTTCCATCTAGTCACATGTATTGAGCACCTTCCATACACCAAGTATTTAACCTGTGCCTGGGGTAAGAAAGTCCCTCCACTCTTAGATTATGATAGAAATGGGTTGCCTGGATTTGCTAGAGAGGACGGAGATGTCCGTCAGTCAAGACTTTTGGTTGCAAACTCTGGCAAAGGACTGTATTGGCAGGATCGTGGGAGTGGAAGTGGGGAGGACACAGAATAGGAAGGCTGGACAACAAATCAGGTAACTGGTACCCCAGGGAAGGGAATACGACAGAAACATCACCTCCAACCCCCACAAATAGCTTCAACTAACATTCAAAACCTGGGAACAAAAAGTACAGCATAGGGAAGATAGTCAGTAATGTTGTAGTAACTAGGCATGGTGCCAGGTGGGTACTAGACTTACCGGGGTGATCATTTCATAAGGCATATAAACGATGAATCACTGTGTTATATGCCTGAAACTAATATACTATTGTATGCCAACTGTAACTGGAAAATAAAAATTATAAAGATTCAAAACCTAGGGAGAATGTTCAAGAAGAGGCTCACCCCATGGCACCAGAAGACAGAGCTTCTTACATTGACAAGAACACATTTAAAGGTAATTTCTCCTATAAAAAGAAATTCGACAGATACAAAAATGATTGAATCTACAGCTGATACTCAGTATAAAGACATGCACAGTAAAATGTGTTAGCTTTCAAGTCTGCTATGTATCAGTAAAGGGATATACACTTGGGAAAATTCCTATGTCCTTTGAAACGGAGTTGTTTTCTAATATTGATATTTCCCTTTATCTTTTCAACACTTTTATTTCAGCTGGCTGCCATGTTACGGTAACTTTTACAAGGTGGTCTTCATTCAATATTGTAATTTATACTGTAAATCTGAGTGATTAAAGTCTGATATTTTTACAGATTTTCATTTAAAATGTGAGCTAAAGGATGGGGTGGGGGAGGGAGGCGGAGGGGTGAGGATACACAGCCAATCCTAATAGCTAACATTGAAACACTAACTACACTGATGGCCTTAAAATGACTATTTTACGTGTATTAACTGATTGGATCTTCATAAAAAATGCTGAGGCTGATCATCTCCATTTATTAGATGAAGAAACCAAGTCACAGTCACATGTCCCAAAAGTAACTTAACTAGTGATCCCTTACAGCAAACACTTGGATTTGTGAAGGCTGAATCTGTGAGGTTCTGGATAAAATCCCTTCTGCATACATGCAGAGCAAGTTTGGAGACAGAACTGTATGGAGAGAAACCCTGACCTCCTCCACCTGCGAGATGTGTGAAAAGAGGTATTGCCTGGACCTACAACTTTTCCATCTGTAAAATAAGAATAATGCTGTCTGCTTCACGACATACTCTAAAATAGCCAGTCCTTCTCAAACTCCTTTCTACAGGATAAACATCTTCCTAAGGCTTCCTATTTTTCAGAACTTTTTTTAACATGAGAATTTTTTCTGTACTCTTACAAGGCTTTGTAAGGTATGTATAATAATCTTTTCTATGATTTACAGCTCTATATTGCTCTTAAGCAATTAAGAGACTACAGGCATAACTTATTTTATTGTGCTTTGCTTTACTGTACTTCACAGATGTTGCATTTTGGGGGGGGGGCGGTTGGTTTTTTTTTTTTTAGATGTTGCATTTTTTATCAACTGAGGGCAAGACCCTTCACCAGCAAAAATATTACAACACGCCTTACTGCAGTGGTCTGAAACCGAACCTGCACTATCTCCAAGGTATGCCATGTAAAAGTTCTGTGTGGTGAGTGTCTGGACAATTGTATGCTTTTGTGTTATGCTAACTGCCCAGCAGAGGTCTCAACCAGGCAAAGTAAAAAACAGTAGCCTAAACGTCTGGTACCATGTCAACACCCAGGGAACATTTTAAAGGGACAACTCATGTCAGTGATCCAAGCTTAGAAAGCTGCAGGGGATAAAACTGTGGCATTCGAATACATAAACTTTATGAGACTGGGCTCTCAAATTACTACAAAATCCATCCTGACAGTTGAGGCAACTGTCTGGATGTTGAGCACGAGATGCAAGGTCAGCTCTTTGTTTTAGCTCAGTTTCCCCAAGTTAACGGTCTTAAGGCACTAGCAGGTTGCTCCCTAACTAGCACAGCAGGAAACAAGCAATTTTAAACATGTTTACATTAAAACAAACATGAATACAGTATGGAGAGAAAACTTCAAATAATTTTACAAATGTCTTTGACTGCATATGTACATGCATATATACATATACATGTGTGTGTATATTGCTACATCAATACCCCTGTTTACAAATTAGCTACATTTACAAGTAAGAACACAAACGCAAAACCACAGTGGAAATCCGGTCTTCTAACACTTGATCAGTGATCAGTCCACTTTATTACTAATACTGAAGTAAAAATTTAGTCATTACTATATAATTATATACCCCTAAGAATTTGTAATTTATTCTAAATTCTGTCCTAAAAAATATAAAAACTGAGTTACTTAATACTCTTAACATACTCATAAATAATGTAAAAATACAGAAACATGAAGCATTAACTATATATTTTTCAGTAGCACATGTGGGTGAAGTAATCGATACTTTATCTTTAGTACCTTTAAATAAGTATGTAGACACTATAAAAATTATTTTATGTGCAAATAATATATAGACATTCTACCCACAAGTTCGAATTTCCCAAAAACAATTAACTTTTTAAAAGAAAAGCATACAAAAAATTTTAAAAGGCTCTAGATTCCTCTGCTTCTAAATCACTGTTGAGCTGGAAAACTACAACTTGTTCTACCAGGAATCTCAAGTTAAAATTTTCTCCAAAGTGGAAATTAGAGAGCAAAGTGCCATTTCAGAAACGACTATTCAGCTTCCACCCCAAAATCCACAACTGCCTGCCCTAACAAGTAAAAACATCCGAGAGAATCAGGCTTCAGTATATGAGACCATTATGTTCTTCTAAGATGTTTATAAACCAAGACATGAATTACTGAAATCAAAACAAAAGCTATTAGTACTTGGGGCTAATTATCATACAGCTCATTAGTTCCTTAAGTGTATCCATCCTTCTACAATGTTAGTAAAGGCAATATTTTTACTGCAAAGAAAGTTTTATTTTATACATCACCAAGTCATGACTTTTTGTCATTAGTTATTACATAAATGGTGCCATTACCCAAATGGCATGATCATTTTATGTCCGCAATGCACTTTGTATTTACAGAATTTTCATGATTTACATAAGTAAATCTCTGAGTGAAGGTTTATCAGTGAAATGCAACCTAGCATCCTTATCTGATGTTTCGCAGATAGCACTGTAGAAGAGAAGCAATTTTAATCACCTTCTCATTTGAGTCACCTTAGGTAAAAAATAAATGAGCAACTTTAGCCTAAGCCTCTAAAGGAGATTTTCAATGCACTCAGAGAAATGGTTAAACAGTAAGACTGTCAGGGACAACTTCCATGTCCACGTCCTCTTGTAGTTTCTGTACCATTTTGTCTTCCAGCTGCTTTCCTTTGCCTTTAAAAAAAGAAACCAAAAACTTCATCAATTCGATGTGACCTTAACAGAACACATCAACACTTTATAAAGGAAATTGAAGGTTTTAAAATAACATTGGCCATTTCTAAGATATTTAGAAACAGTAAATACACTTATACGGGTATTCTAATATGCCACGCATTAGTAAGCATTCTACCTACATTTGCTTATTTCGCTCTCACAACAACTTGCATTGTAATGATAAGAACAGCTAATTTTAAAAAAGAAAAAAAAAAAAGAATAGCTGAGGCACAGAGACAGATGACCTTGCCAAAGGTCACTCAGCTGATAAGTCCAGTAAGTCAAAGTGATAAAACCTGACCCCTGGACCTCATGGATCCGTGGTCCCTGCTCTAAACACTGTATTACCAACCTCAGAGGTTCCCTAAAAACTCAAGATAACAATGATTCACTCTTGTTGTTTTCTGGGTGTCAGTCTGTATCACCTGTATGTGAAACAAACACTCCAGGATTCTATTTTGTTTTAATAAAATTTGGTACAAAAACAACCAAGGTAGGACTTTAACACAAATCCATTCAACATGTGCTTACAGAATTTAACCTTTATTAAGGTTTAGGCTTGGAATCATTCAAGAATCAAATCTGCAACTAAATCTCACCAAAATTTCTCTCTTTAAGAAGTCTGCATAAGTAAGTAAATTGTGTAACAGACTGTACTTGGTGCCAGCTGAGTAAAAGACTGACTTTCTCACACCGCACAAAAGAAAGCATGCCCACAGACAACTGCCCAAATGAGTGACTACCAGTAGTTCCACAGCACAAAGAGAAGGTTCTAATGCGAAACTGTAGTTCTCAAATTTACGTTATCAGAATTGCCTGGAGAAGCACTGAAAGACCAGAGGCCTGAACTCAAAGGGCCTCAGCCTCCATACTTATGCCAAGTTCCTTGAGCAGTTCCCACACAGACCAAAGTCGGGGAACCACTAACACAAAACACTGTCCTTTAATAAAAACAGGTATGAGGCAAACTTATCTATGAAATTATTAGTCAACTCATTTTGATTAACTTGGAAAGATACCTTACAGAAAACAGGATTTTATGAAGGACAGAAAAGAAATACCATACATAAAAAGTTGACTGGAACTGAGAAATACACTGAATAAATTATATTTTTTTTAACCAAGTTATATCATAAATGTACTGAGATAATAACACTTACATTAAACAATACCCTTAAAAGGCTGGCTGACACCCAATTATATAGAGCACAAAACTCTGGATTTTTCACCTACTTAAAGCAGAGGACCAGTGTGCAATGCATGACTTACATGCAAAAGGAGCCCGGATGAGGTGGATGTTCTGCTTGACTTCTTTGATGTCCTGAGCTTTCTGCAGTTCTTTATTTTTCTTCAACCTCGGGTAAACACATTAAGGCCAAAATTTCAATCACTAAAACTTTACACAGTAATTCATAATTTTTTAAACAAAATTAATTAAATAAAGCCATAGATATGAAGAGTGGGAACTCAGTTATTTTCTAGTTCCTACTTAGCTTAAATAGGATTCCGACACTACCAACTTGTTCTTTCAATGTATCCCTAGTGCTGATTGGAAATGAAATGGGGATTCGATGTATACTTGCTGAGTGAAGGAAGGAATGAGACTGAAGCAAGACTTTAAGTGTCAGAGATTACTGTCTATCACACACACGTAGTGCGAATCTCTTCTAGCGCCTAGATCTTTTCTGCTCAGATGGACAGCAGTCTCTCTTACCCAATTTTTTAAATCATTCAGTAATTAAGACATTCAGCAACAACAACAAAAACACTAAGACTTGTTCTCAAACGTTTAGGCCCCTTTTCACAATCTTTTAAAGCTAAAAAGCTGTTGCCACATGCTTCGTTTCTGTAACAGACAACCACAGAGACAAGGATTAACGTAAATGTGGCAAAATGCTAATAGAAGATACAGGAGTTCTTTATACTATGCTTGCCAATTTCTGGAAGTCTGAAGTTATGTGAAAATAAGAAGTGAAATAAAAACCAAATGCCTCTAGATGTGTACTAGTAACTATTTTTCCAAGAGTTACTCTATACATTTTTCCATACCTGTTCATTATGAATTTAGCTTGCCGTTTCTGTTTGATCTCTTCGACTCTCTTCATTGCATCAACTACAAAAAAATTCATAAGAGTTAGCAAATTATTCACATTCAAGCAAGAGCTCTAACAATCACTTCTTTATTCTAATTTAGAAACTGATTAAATGAAAAGCTCATTGAAAAAAATCCCCACTAAGGCAGCTAAAGGTGCGTACCCTTTGCTGCCATCACCATTAACTCTCTCACATTCACAAGAATCATTTCTCTAACTTCTGTTTTGCAAAAGCTTTTGCTCCTAAATTTGCCTTCTACGTTAAAGCGGTCCAATGCTTTCCAAATGGTATTCTACAGAGAACTCAGATTAACAGCAACTAATCCCATTCTTCGCTTGTCATCTCCCAAACTAATACCACCTTTCCGGTCAGAAAGACCACTTTCTTCAAGTGCCTGGGATACGGTCTGCACGTTATGAATACTGGTTAAACAACCAGCCAACCAATTCCCCGTCTCTCAACCACTAAAGGTCAACTATTCTGGAAAGTGTGTACAGGAGCTGAGTCCAACTACGCTCTAGTATCTGCATCAGCACTGCGCAATATAAGACATGACACACGTAATTTTAAATTTCTAGCAGCCACGTTAAAAATGTAAAAAAGAACAGGTCAAAATTAAATTTAATGATATATTTTGTTTCAACAACATACCCAGAATACTGTCATTTCAAATATAATCAATATAAAAAATTGTTGGAGACATTTTATGCTTTTCATACTAAATCTTCAAAAACCACGCATGTTTTACATTTACAGCACATTTCGATTCAGACTAGCCACATTTCAAGTGCTCGGCAGACCCTGTGGCTGGTCACTGCCATGCAGCATACTCCCAAGCTAGCCTCTGACGGGCAGTCTGTGGAGCTGCAGAACAGCAGGATATTCAGTCTTAAAGTATCTCCCCACAATATATTTATTAGTTACAAGAGGCAAAACACTAACTCCACACGAGGAAACCTGCAGACACCCCCTGAACCGAAGATCAAAGTCAGCACTGCCAGTAATAGGGCTACGAACAGCAGGTGCCCCCTGACAGGACAGTGACAAAACTCAACGCGTCGATGGTATTCCTGCCAGATGTACATCGTCCGAATTTTAAAAGAAACACCTGGCCCGTACTCTTCAAAATGGTCAAATGCCATGAAATGTGAAAACAAACTCAGTACCGTTCCAAATTGAAAGAGACTAAAGCGGTGTGACATGTACTATTCTACAACTTTTGTAATAAAAGATATTGGGACAATTAGAGAAAGCTAAACATGTCTAAGATTAAATGACACTACTCTATCGATGCGAATTTCTTGATTCGAATAACTGCACTGTGGTTGTATGACAGAATGTTCTATTTTCAGGAAATACATATTAAGCTCTTCAGGGAAAGAGGATTATTATGTATTCAACTTAAATAGTTCAGAAAAAAAATTAAAGAAGGAAGGAAAGGGAGAGAGAGAGGAGAAAGGGTAAATTTAATAGAATGTTAACATTCAGGAAATCTAGATGTAGGATATCAGAGTATTCTACTCTTGCCACTTTTCTATTCAGTCTGAAATTATGTCAAAATAAAAACTTGTGTAAGTGCAGGCTGGGGATCAGCAACACCGACACACCTGGAAGTTGGTTAGAAATGCAGACTCTTAGGCCCCACCGAGACACACTGTATCAGAATCTGCATTTTAATAAGATTCCCCAGAGACCCCATGGTGCCTGCTCCTAACATTAAGATGATATTTATATGAATAACTCTAAGACAATGTTTATATACATAACTCTAAATCTATACATGCTCTGGCTTAGAATTAATAATATAGGGTGGGGCAAACATAGTTATTTGTATGGAAAATTATACAATAATAAGAATAAAACGTTTTGCATCCTTACAACTGTAAACCTACTTTTGCCCCACCCTGTATACTTGATATGTAATATTTTTCCTCTTTGTCTCCCTTTCAGCAAACATGACAAAGGCAGGTCTCGTACTCAGAAGCATTTCCACACCTTGAAGTTACTCAGAAGGGAAATAAACACACAAGTGGCAGGTACATTCTTCCCAAGAATAAGATACTGCATTTCTGGATATTCCAGAAGACCAAACAATTTTAAGTGTAAGAAGCATCTAACAGACATTAAAAATTGATCTGCAATACAGAGAGACACTAGTCAGATAGAAATCGTTCTTCCTACTACTACCACTTTCAAAGTTCTGCTACTGCTGTTTCTGCGGCCATCAGCATCTTAACAAAGGTTGCTAAGTCCACGTCTTCACACAATTTGATAATGTAAGCAATAAATATAAAACTATTGTTAACAGACTAGTTTATAGACAAGATGATACTAAAATAGGGAATGTGGGGAATCAAGAAAGCTTTTAGAAGAACAAAATGGTTTTCTGGAACACTACTAACAACGATTAATTGTGTAAGCCAGCGGGGAAGACTCACGCTGTCTACCCAGGAAATCTTTGGACAATCTATCTCTAAGATCCC
The DNA here is from genome assembly GCA_004026765.1 of Micronycteris hirsuta. Lineage (NCBI taxonomy): Eukaryota > Metazoa > Chordata > Mammalia > Chiroptera > Phyllostomidae > Micronycteris > Micronycteris hirsuta. The sequence continues at coordinate 46,250 of PVJI01004969.1, forward strand.
AACACAAAAAGACAACAGAATGTGTGCGGGGGGGAGGAGGGGACCTCAATAGAGCACCACTTCTTACAGAACCTGCAGCTACAGAAACGAGTGGGGCAAGGGAACGAGACTGTGATCAGACGTGAGCCAATCAGCATCCGACAGAAGCAGTGACAGAGGAGCGCCCGGTAAAATGCGCCAAGAGGGCAGGGGCTGTGGCACCCTCTTCATCTCTGCGTGGCCGAGTCTGCGCTCACTGTTCAAGCACGTGCAGTCGTACAGAACACAACAGCGCTTCCCACAATCAATGTGAACAACGTGAAACCAGCACGGAGGGGCACAGCAACAGAATATCCACATGACTAAAATAAGATACGCACCCCAGTTTCAACCTCAAGCTGAAAACCCTAAATAAAAGTATTATGAAACATGCCAGGGTGATCTGGAGCTCTGTCTTCAAGAAGTAACAACAGAGAGAACAAAGCCCAAAATGAAATAAAACTCTCTGGGGTCCAGAAATGCTTTAAGATCTCCCAATAATGTCCTTGACAAGAGTGCCTTTTGGAATCAATTTAAGAATCCTATGAAAAATTTTTAACTATGTGAGGTGATGGATGTTAACTAGACATATTGTTGTGACCATTTCTCAATATATACAAATATCAAATCATTATGTTGTACACATGATATTAATATGTTATATGGCAATTATATCACAACAAAAAAAAGAATCCTGGCCCTGGTTAGGTAGCTCAGTTGGTCAGAACATCATCCAGATAAGCCAAGGTTACGGGTTCAATCCCCAGTCAGGGCACACACCAGAAGCAATGAACGAATGCATAAATACATGAAACAACAAATCAATGTTTCTCTCCCTCTCTCTCTTTCAAATCAAACTAAGTAAAAGAATCTTATGAAATTATTAATCTCTTTAGAAATCCTGAGTTTGAATAAGTGTTACTTCCTTACCAAAGAAACTTAATAAAACCAACTGCTTTTCAGAACAACTCTCCCTCTAATTACAAAACAAAATTTTTAAAAAATATTTTTAATTAAAAAATTTTAAATTTTTTAAAAGGAAGAAAAAAAAGAACACACCAAGGGGCAGAATACTTAGTGCTAGGTGGAACAGGTAATTCTAAAACTGACTTTGGTTTCTCCACCTTCAGGAAGATGAAAATTTAGAGGGCACCAAATGCCACCACGAAGGCCCGCTGGTCCTCCGGTCCTCCCTGACGTCCCGCGACGGAGGAGGACGCGTCGACAGGGATGCCTGTCTGTGATCTACTACGGACCAATAAAGTTTGCGGGATTCTAAGCATTAGGGACTTCCAGTTCACAAACTACCTCACCCTCGACCCAAGACTGAAACAGCTGAAGACTCCACGGGGGAGAGAAAGGCAGGCCAAGGCCCTCAAACTCAAACACGCACGCATACTCAGAGACACGGTGGCGTCTACACGCTGGTTTAGGAAGCTAAATTTCACTACATGTGGGCTTTTTGTCAGTCTCTGCCTACTTCAGAAAAAAACAGACAAGAACAAGATATTATTGCTTTTAATTTCAGCAACCTATGGCTTCATTTTTACCTAAGTTAAGCACTTATGAATTCTGACAGAAAATTTGTAATTATCTCAAGTGCTATACTTTTTTATTTTACCAAAGCGCTAAACTGTATAAGGTATACAGAATATACTGCTTATATCCCTACATCAAATGATCTAAACTTGTAAGTATTCTAGGTTTTTTGCGTACTTTAACTATACCACATTCACCTAAAAAAGTATTCTCCATCTTTTTTTTTTTTCAGATTTTTGGATGTTTTATATGTATGGGCACTTTGAATAATATTAAATTTAATAATTACATTATTTTTATAGTGGACACATCAGCCACTTCTGGAAGGGATTTGGGGTAGTTTGTACAGAAGACACAAATACAACAGAACCATTAAAATGAGGATAACAGAACAAAAGCTAACCAATGAAAAGGAGAAGAAATATAATATTTAAGCAACGAAGTGACATTAAAGTTATGGCAATATCCCAACCCCATCTCTCCGGAAAACACCCGGCATTCCCTTGTGACTTACTCGTTTTACTCCACAGCTCTCGCTGGTATTTGACAGGTTCATTTCTACGTTTCTCAAATTCAAATGAATTATCCTGTAAGGGGGTGAAAATATGGTTGAGAGAGAGAGAGAGAGAGAGAGACAGCCCTTCTCTACATCCCAGCGCTTCTCAGAGGGAGGGCGGGGAGAGCTCAACACTCACGGGATAATAACACAAATTGAAAGAGTTTCCCTCACTTCCCGATCCTCAATGAGACTCACAGCCAGAAAACTTTGTATCAGGCCAAACCATATGAAATTACCACTTTTCATAGATCAAAAAAGAGCCAAGCATTGAGAATTTCAATGGCTCAACCCTAAACATCTATCATGCTTATGTATTTCAAGACCTGTACACCTTCGCGTTATAGCATAAAGGTGCGAAACTACACATTTTCACATCAATGTAGTGCCACTCCACACGGCATAAGCTTTGCCGTGAAATTCTTCAGGTCCCTTCTAAATGTAGTTGGTATTCTGACAGTTAATAATCCTATTTATCTTAAAACATGCAAAACAATTTTGGAAAAGCTATGGGTTTCTTAGAAAAAGTACAGGTATTTCTTAGTCTTCAAATCTATCTAACACAGGCACATGGAACAAAACTAACCTGGTATCTGGCCATTTCATCTATGATACATACACACAACTCTATTTACATCACAATAACATCGATGACAAGGTCACCCGCAAATGACTGTGACCGGCATCCTTTCTTCACTCACACAGCTGCCACCTACACCTGAGGGGCTTGTTTCTTCTTGTCCATACTGAAATTTATTTTTGTAACAGTAATTGTAACTTGGCCTTCCATCTTGTCAAAATATATTCATTACATGCATTAAAAACCTCTGGTGTTCAAGAAGCCAGAAAAGGACGTGACTTCAAGGCAACCATTTTTAGATACTCCCCTTAAGGAGCGGAGAGGCGGGAAAGAAGTCGTGGGTTTGGGGGAAGAGGAAGTCACGGAGGGAGGGGACAGTCTAATAAAGGTCATCCTCCCTCCACGGCAGCCTGTGCAGCGGCAGCGTCCGCTCCTCCCTTTGCAGGGGCTGAATGTGGACCAGCTCCCCCAGATCCTGCCCACCCGCTCAGGAACAGCAACGTGATGCCAGGGGCTCACACGTGAAATCCCCTTGTCCCCACTATCCCTCCGCACACCAGTACTACTAGTTTCTCTGCTCTCAGACAAAGTCCTCCAAAGGAAATCTGTAAACTGATAAACGAGTATTACAAATCTCATCCGAGCCCTCACTGCCATTCGGGAACCCTTTATTTAATCTCGTAACTTCCTCTCAAAATCCCCAAGCAGCAATTCCAACTTCACACCAAACCATTTAAATGATTCCCCCTTTCTTTCCAAGAGCTAAAAATAGCTTTTTTGAGAATAAGAAAAAACACTTCTACAAACTGGATTAGGAATGTTTTTCCTTTTCAGAATTCTACAGATTTATGGTTTTTAGGATCATGTGAGAATTATTACCATAACCAAATACAACTAAGTCATCCTTCAATTATGTTATAGGAAGCTTTGTTATAGTTAATTAAGTCATATAACTCCCCCTCCCCCAAAGAAAACCCTGAAATTTTTAAACTGCAAAAACTATCTTCATTGCCCTGGCTGGTGTGGCTCAGTGGATTGCACATTGGCCTGCAAATCAGAGGACTGCAGGTTCGATTCCCAGTCAGGGCACATGCCTGGGCTGTGGGCCAGGTCCCCAGTGGGGGGCATGCGAGAGGCAACAGCACATTGATGCTTCTATCCCTCTCTTTTTCCCTCCCTTCCCCTCTCTCTAAAAATAAATAAAAAGTCTTTTAAAAAATCTTTAAAAAAAACAAACTATACTCACCACTGTAAGCTCTTTACCAGCTGCTTTACGGAAGGCTTTAGTCCACCTGACCTTGCGAGGATTGCGCTTCTTTTTAAAGTTTTTATGGCACTTGGATTTACAGAACCTGAACACCTACGAGAAAAGTTAAAATAGTGAGAAGTCAATATTAAAAATTTTTCTATCATACGATGTTACTCTTAACCAGACAAAATATACCATGAAATCTAAAAAATGACAATGTTTCTCACTCACAATTGCTTCTACTTACAAGACCATCTAGATGTGTTTGGACACATCAGATTAAAATGAAACTGAACTATATTTTGACTCTCAAGCATCATCATAACGAAAAGCTGAAAGCTCTGAAAACATGGTTAAAAACTACCAGTTTTATAGAATAACAGTAAAACCTTATAATGATCTGGAATCGAGTAGTTTTAAGGAAAGTCATTTATTTAAATCACTTCCCATATCAGAATAATTCTCAAAATTCAATTTCTATGTACCTCAGTGGGGTTAAAAGCTTCAAACCACCATTCTGAAATCTTTGGTTCTTTCCATCCTTGCACAAAATAATTTCGAAAAGGCAATTAAACCTGACTATAGATTTGTTTTCTAAAGTAGTCATACATCTACTAGGAAGATTCATCACTACTTCAATTCTCCCCTTCATCCTAAATGATGTGATCTTTCAACAGCACTGATGATTTACTGATGCCTCAAGGACACTTCAATGTACTCCTGAAATGGCTTATTGGGACTCACTGTTATGTCTAAAATGCAGTATTTTGTTACTTTGTAATCTCTCAGAACACATTACAATTTCCGTGTTTCTAAAGAAAATCTGAAGAGAAAAAGTAATTTTTTGAGTTGAATTATCACACCTAGAAGATGTGACTCATTTTTAAAAGTAAGTCAAAATGAGGTATAAACATTTCAAACTAAGTAAGCCTATGTATATATCACAAGCCAAAATACTTTTTTCATTTTACGTATACTTTGTTCTACGGGGTTTTTCCAACAGGTCCTCACACACACTAGGACTTACTCAGAAATGGCCATTACTAGGTTAATCTGATCTAGGCCCAAACCGCCGAGAGCCATTTTCGGAGAGACTTGAAAGAAAGTATGTCTACATTCTTGAATTAATTTCAAAGTACTTGGAAAATACAAGGACTACTATAGTCTCCTGGAGTAACTATGAAATGATCAGTAAAACTTCTTTGAGTATTTTCAGCCCGAAGTACTAGTGATTTTTTTAAGTAAAAGCCTATGTTTAATACTTACTAGATAACTCCTAGACAAATCCCCATTTCTGAAACACAGCTAATGAGAGATTCAAACATTTCCTGGGTCTCCTCAATTCCAAAAAAGAACCAAAAGCTTGAAGTGACAGGGAAGTCTACTTGAAGTCCACACCTAGCACTTTATCTGAAAATCACAAATACCTATAGTGCCTGGAGTCATTGGAGATGGGAAGGGGATTCAATTAGCAAAAAAAGTGCATCTACTATGTGCCTGACTGATGTTGCACTAGGTGCTAGGGATACAATAACTAAAACATAAATCCCTACCTTCAGAACTTAGGCCAGCAACCTAAGTGTGGTAAAGTCTCACTTTACAAATAAGAGAGACTGTGATCAGACTAGAATATAAAGAATGGGATAAAGTTAAATACAATAATCATGTATACAGTAATACGGAAACACAATACAGTGGTTACAGCTACAGTGGGGTAGGTGGTGGATGGATTCTGTGGAAGACAAAGCTCCACAGGCTCAAGTTTCTCTTTTAATCTAGTCCTGTAGCAGCATCCTCAGTTTTCAACGAGCAAACGATTTATCTAATCACACCTCACTCAAAGTCCTTCAACCCCTTCTAATTCCACTAATTCAACAAACATTTATTAAGCACTCGTTAAGGTTGTATGTACTTTTCCTGTTTGCAAACTGTGTAAAAATATGGAACATAATACTAGTTCTACCTTTAAGAAGCTACCTAAGAAGTGAAAGAGAGGAAGTCTCTACAACAAATGGTCTTAAGAGCTAAAAGCATAAAGACAAAAAGACTGGCGAGGAGGCTAGAAAAGTGACAAGTGCCTAATCTGACACCAGGGCAGGAAAACAGAAAGAAAGCGAAGACACCATTATTCTCTGCAAAGGCAAAATGAATAGTCCCTAATAGGACTAGATAAGGTGAAGGACTCAAACATGACATTTCTAGCAGATGACAGTGGCATTAATTCAGAGAGCAAAACGATCTGAGGTAATCAGGAACTCTCTCTCAGTGGGCTCACTGTTAGGTACAAACAGGATTACCCTACCAGGTGCAAAATGCAGACCTGGAGGTAAGGAGAGACTGGGATTCATCAACACATGAAACCAGACACAGGCATACTTCACTCTACTGCACTTCACAGGTGCTGCGTGTTTCACAAATTGAAGGAAGACCCTCTACAAGCACAAAGATTATGATTCACTTTATTGTGGTGGTCCTTGAACCAGAACTACAATATTTTTGATGTGAGCTTGTCTTTTCTCTTCTTCATTAGGGCTTCAGTGCATCCACTTCTTACTCCCTGATTTTGTTCTGGATCCATTCGTCTTCTCTGATCTTGCTAGCACCGTAAGACTTCCTCATCAACTTGAACCTCCAATATGTTCGCCAGATCAACACCCAACTCCAGGTAGCTCCCACAATCTGTTGTTCTTATCTCAACACCCAGCTGACAAGCACCAAATATAAAATCACGATGACCAGATCATCTACAAAGCCATATTGCCCACCGTGAATTTGACTCCAACCTGGCAATGATTCATTTTATAAATTCTTTTATCATGTTCCTGAAAGCCAGTATTCAAAATTTTCCACATGTTCTTTCAAGTTCCCAAATATAGCTCCGGTCCCTCACTATTTAGCAAGGACCCTTGCTCCTAATTTAATGAGCTCAGTATCTTCCATCTATAATAGAGATATAAGGAAATAAAGTAGGAACTATAATTCTTTACCATGTCAAAATCACCACCCAGGAGTGATTTTCCAATTCAATGGATCTGGTGGAAACCAGAAATCTGTTTCGTTTTGTTTTTCACAAGTTCCCAGTGATTCAGAAGCAAATATAAGATAGGTCAAACTCCAAGAAACAATGTGTTAAAGAAAACAGAGGAATGAGACTCATTCTGATACGAGAAGGAAAACTCACGTATCATTCACAAAATTTTTCACAACCGGGCCTTACGGTACATCTGTATGTGTATATCTTATGCTTTACAGACTAATCATTTTGCATATAGTCTTATACTTGTATTTATTGCCGTACCCCAAGCCTCTATCACTATCCATAATACAAAGCCAAACCTCGCCGCACGGAAGCCTGATGACCAGGTCCGTTCCCAACGACCTCGAGAAGAAACTCCCCAAGTGGGAGAACGAATCCGGAACTCCTCGCAAAGCCTCCCTCTCGGGGGGTGAACGCAGGTAACCTAGCCCAACGCCGCGGGCGCAGAGGAAGGCCGAGCCGGCTAGGCCTCAGCCCCGCCGGTGCGCGTCGGTGTGCGCTCGCGCCTTGGCCGCCTCACCTTGCAGTCGTTGCGGACGAACATCATGCCGTGGCCGGGGTATATAGGCCCGGAACAGAAATAACACTTCTCGATACGCATGTTGAACCCGCGTGGCGACTCACCACCCAGACGCCGAGCTTGAAAGGAAGTGACGTGTTGCCGTCAAAGGAAGTGATTCTCTTCTGAGTTCCCGACACGGAAGAGCATCCTGGCTCCTGCGGGCCCCTGGAAAGCATCCGAACCTGACGGCGCCCCCGCGTGGCCGTGCAGGCAAAAACACTGTCGTTTGGCTCAGACGCGGAGCGGCGGGGTCAGCCCGGCAGCCCTGTAAGAAAGTGAAACGTGGCTCCTCGCTGCCTACTGAACTCGCTGTCACAGCACGTAGTCTTCCTCTCTACCATACCCTGTTAACGTCAGTCTTTAGTCTTCTTTGGTTTGCACTTTGCTCCTTGGAGAGCTTTCTACACAATGCGTTGTCTGTAGAAGCTCATTTCTCCACCCCCTTCCTAGCCTCTGGTTCCAGTCCCAAGCCCACCTGCCAGGCGTCCGCTGCGAGAACCTCTGCTACTCGGGCACTCACTGCTACGGAAGCAGTTGAGTCTCTGAGACTGGGTAGGTTTTACCAGCAATTTTTAAAAGACTTGTGCTGGTGTTCTTTATCTTCGCCCCTGCCCCCTTCTAAGCAATACATGTGTGGCAGATAAACAAAACCCAAACGTTTTCACGGGAAACAGGTTGCTTCTCGACCTCCATCACTCCTCCCCAGAGGCAATCAGTTCCTTTTATTACCTGCCAGAGATTTTCTGTGCATAGCCAAACATATATATCGTATGTGCATGTGCGTGTCTCCACTCTATTCTTTATAACACTAATAAGCATCCTAGTCACGCCTTTCTGCTATTATCGGTCTCTCCTCATTGCAGTGGGAGCTCCGTAAGGGCAGAGATTCTTGTGGTTTTATTTACAGCTATATCCTCAGTGCCTAGAATAGTTCCTGGCCCATAATTAAGCATTCAGCACACGTGTTATTATCAATGAACACATAACATTCTTTTTCATAATTATATATATGCAGTTGCATGAAGGTATTTTAATTGGTTGCCTGTGGGTAAACATATTTCCTACCTTTTGACATAAAAACCATCTATACTGATATATTTACTTTTTTCCAAAAATAAAGGTTTATATAGAACTGCTGAATCTGAGGATATGTGTAGTTTTAAAATCTGGTAATACTACTAAATGCCACCCGAAAGTTTTTACCAATAACTTGTCTGTTCATCACCTCTTTAGCAAAGGTGATTTTGCCAATCTAAGGTTAAATTTTTTTCCTATTGTTATTTTAATTTGCAGCTAATTATGAAGTTAGGAGTCTTTCCAAATGTTTGAAATCTATTTTTTCTCTGAATTGCCTATTTATATCCTTCAGTTTTCCACTGTGTTGTTGATTTTTTTTCTTTTGTTTTCTTTTTCCTTTTTCTTAAACATCAATGGGTTGCCTCTCACTTGGGGACCTGGCCCACAACCCAGGCATGTGCCCTGACTGGGAATCAAACTGGCAACCTTTTGGTTCACAGGCTGGTGCTCAATCCACTGAGCTACACCAGCTAGGGCTGTTGATTTTTAATAGTACTTTACATATTAAGATTACCTCTCTGTTGACAGAAATTACTTCCTAATTTACCGATATTTTAAACTTTGCCTATAGTTATTTTTCCATGTGGAGATGTTTTATTTGTGTGTATCCAGATTTATCCAATCTTTTGTGGTTTAGATTTGGTGTTTTGCTTGGAACTGAATTTTCCTCTTCAAAATTGTTTTTCCCAATTTTTCTCCATTATTTTTATAGTATCATTTTTCACATTTTAATTTGCAACATTTTAATTTACTTAAGTGTAAATAATGACATAGGATTGCAATTTGGGACCCCTCCCCTCCCAGCAGAATATCATATGTTCACTTCTCTATGGGTCTACCTTTGGACTCTGCTTTGTTTGATATATGTCTATTTGTGTGCCTGTTACAAAGTGTTTAAATTATTTTAATTTTTTTATTAATTTTTTTGTTTTCTATTACAGTTGTCCCAATTCCCCACCCCACCCCTGTTGCTCTCCCCTGCCCCCCCCCCTTACCCCCACAGTCAGTCCCCACCCTGTTGTCCAGGTGCATGTCCATGGGTCATTTGTATCTGTTCCTTGACTAGACCCTTCTCTGGTCGATGTCAGTTTGTTCCTTGTTTCCATACCTCTGGTTCCATTTTGCTCGTTTGTTTGTTTTGTTCATTAGGTTCCTCTGATAGGTGAGATCATATGGTATTTCTCTTTTGCCACCTGGCTTATTTCATTTAGCATAATACTCTGCAGTTCCACCCATGCTTTTGTGAAAAGTAATTTTTTTTAAATAACTGGCTTTACCTGAAGTCCTCCTCTCCCTTCCTTCACCTCTTATTCATTGTTTCTGGACATTCTTCATGGTTTGGTTTGGTTTTGTTTTGTTTTGTTTTCATTAAAGCCCCAGCATCAGTTTGTCTAGTTATAATCTGCAACTACATATAATTTTTCCTTTTATCTAGTATTTACAGTTATTTTTCTTGTCTAATTATTTGACTGGTAATTCCAGAACAATGCTAAAAACAAAGGCAAACACCAGAAATTTTAGTAACAAACATTTGCCCAACACCTCCTTGTCAACCAGGAGACTGAAAATTATTTCACCCTTGTTTAATCTTCTCACCAGTAGTCCTAAGCTCTTGTACACAGATCCCTCCCAGCTCTGTTTCATCCTGCCGCTTGAACAAGAAATGTCCTGCCCTTCTCACCTACGTGAACACCCAGCTTTACCCTCTGACCCTCAATGTCAGAGTGCACATTCCTTAGCTACGTTTTGAATCCCTTGCCTTAAGGCCTCATCTGAGACTCTGTTCCCTTCAGCCTGTGAGCAGACTCAGTGCTTCACTTTACATTGGATGGATGAGTAGCCAGTCTTATCATTTTTTCCTTTTAATCATAATAGAATACAAGAGAAAGGGGAGAACAACATGTGTTTCACATCCAACAAATTGAATTGAAATCTTGGAAATACTATTTATGTATCCTGCATGAGAATTACAATTCCTAAAACTGAAGATGTATGACTCTTATCATTACTGAAAAATTCTCAGCTATTTCCTTTTCACACATTGTCTCTTCATTTTATGTAATTTCTCCTCCTAGAATGCCTGTTAGATGTAAATTGGAGCGTTTATCCTTCCTCTAGATCTCTTAGTCTCTTTCATACTAACTCTTCATCTCTCTCTGCTAATTCTGTGTAATTTCCTCTGGCCTAGCTCCTGGTTCACCAATTCTCTCTTCAACCTTGTCAAACTTGCCATTTAACTTCTGACCATTTAGTTTTCAATTTCAATGGCTGTATTTTTCATAGATGAAGTAATTTGCTTTAATTCAAACCAGTTTCGTATCTTTAATAATGTCTTCTTCTTTTCCCAGATGTTTCACTTCCTTTTATGTTTGTCATTATTTTAAACATTTTTATGTTATGGTGTCCACTTGGTAAGTATATTACTTGAAGTTCTTCATGGCTAAGTACTGCTGTTTGGGGTTTCCTGGCCCTTACTCATGGTTGAGGGAGGAATGAGTTGTCATTTTGAATCGTGAGTCCATGCTCAGTAGGGTGTTTTCTATAAGGATCCTGCAAGGTCTGGGTGGAGATGTTCACTCTGAAAAGATTTTGCTTTGCCTCTGCCAAGTAACCCAGATGTATCATCAACCACAAATCACCTTGTTGTTAAGCCTTTAATCAATTTCTTAGCTTAGACATTCTGGGGGGGTTGGGGGGGAGGGGGCGGGGAAGGTAGTGTAAACTCAAACCTCAAACCTATGTAAAACAGACTTAGGGTTATAAATCCTCAGGGGAGACTACGACATACTGGACCCAGGCTTTGCATGTTTGTGGGTACGGGGCTCTCTGTTCCAGCACACTACTTCTAACAGACCCCAGGCTTCCTCTCCTAGTGGCATGTAGCCGCGAACCCAGAGCACCTTGGTGACTGGCACTGTCAGAACCAAACCACACTCAGGGTCAGCTCGTCGTAAGTTCCCTCTGTCGCTGCCATGTGGTTGTCGTCTGGGTTGCAGGGAGAAGGGCGGTCTTAGGGTATTTCCCTTGCATTCTTGAGCAGTCGACAGCACATTTAACCACACGTTCATTACATTTTATCCAGCTTCACCTAAGTGGTTTATAGTGGGGGAATTTTTCAGTTATATAGTCGCTATCATATAGTCGTATTGCCCAAAATGGAGATTTTCCATTTATACAATCAATGCCAAACAAAACATCCCTTCTGGAATACTTCTTAAATAAATTTTAAGTATCTTAACATCAACTTCAAAGGATCAGAATGTACTTCTCAGATTTCCCAATGTCTCATAATAAGCCAATATGGATTTATAATATGTGAGCCTTTCGAGATGTTTTGAAGCTGTTGATTTTCAAAGTCTACCACTCTGTCTTTGAACATTAATAGTGACCCCTGTTTTGAAAACTATTTCAATCGACCTTGCTGCCTCTTATGTTCTTTATTCAATCAACTGATAACCATTTGAGTAATGGGCACCAGGCATATTTCTGGGTAGCACAAAACAATTTTGGAGCTTAAGTCTTAGGTGGAGACAAACGTAGGAATATAGCAAGTGGTAACGAGCAACATGTACAAAAGCAAAGCTGGACAACAGATCAGGAAGTAATCATCTGGCTTGGGGCACGAAGGGGAGCAATTAGTATTGTATACAAACTGGGAAGTAAAGTCCTTTTGCACAAGGTGACATCCGAAGAGCTTTAAAAGATGGGGGAGAGAGCCATGCAGTTAGATGGAAGGCCAGCTTTCTGGACAGAGAGCACAGCAAATACTCCTGAGGCAGCAGCACACTTCACTGCTCCAAAGCCAGTGCATGCGCAGGGGAGTGAGTGAGGGGGACACAGGTGCTCCACAAATGTTTGAGGATAACATACTCGGATTCCTTTTCGAGAATATGTTGTCTTGGCCAGCCCTTCATCAAGGACCTAATGGATTTGTGTCCCTGAATTTGGTTTCCTTTACCATTATGACCTCTGGTTTGAAACAGTGTGATGGGAAAGGAAGTTAGGTTCACATACAAACTTGAGCAACTAGATCATTATTTTATTATAAGCTCAGTTGGCACACTGTTCACAGAAGATACACTTCACTGTTACACAGGCTTATAAATGGAAAAATACATTAACTCTCAAAAATATGGCACTTCAATAACAAATTTAAACAAAGGTTTTCCAAAGAGAATACAGGTTAGTTATTTCAATAACAAAGACAGTTCACGTATGTGCACTATGTCATGTATACACATATAATTGTACATTATATTTAAGGCGAATGGAATCTGTAGCGAGCTGCTCATTTGGTTGTTGAAAAATGGAAACATAGAAAATTGTCTTCTTTTTAACTACACAAATAGACCACAGTAAATGTTCCCTGATATGTAGATGTAAAAACATGACTTATTCCACTGATATTTGTGGCAACTTTGGAAGGCGCTGCTTGTGACTATGACCCTGCCCCTGAAACGTCTGATCCTTTCTCACTAGGACACACAATTCAAACGCAAAGGACGCAACAACTTCTTCAGGACTTAAAAGAAGTTCTCATTTCAAGCACAAAAATACATAACATCTTAGTAACCACAGCTAAGTTTTTTAAAGGAGTTGTGGGAGGCAGTGGCAAAAAACTGGACAGATACTCAGTAAAACTTTGAAAATAATCATGTAAGAGCAATTATTTTCCATAATAGTTGTGTTTTTCTGACCATACTTCTGCCAAACATTTGCCTCCACAAAATACATTTACTTTTATTCTTCATTTATATGCTAATGCATTTCTTTCTAAACAGCTATTAAGTATTTTGGATATTTTAATCTATTTAAACAACTTTAATAAATAAGAACTTCCCCTTTGACCTTTATAAACTGCCATGAAGCATATTTTTAAAACCCCCTTTAATTTGGTATGAAGACATGTTGGCAATGTAGGAGAATACATGACCTTGGCGAGACCCAGCAAGTGCAGGTGCCCATGACTGCAATGAAAAATACAGGCTATAGAACATTTAGTTTTTCTTATATTGAGCTAGAGTACAAATGTAACTGCTTAAATATAAACATATATCTTCCACTAAGTAGCAAAAAAACTTTACATAATTAAAAACTAATTCCTTCAATTCCACAATGTAAAAATAAAACAAGTTGCAAATATCAACAATATAGAGCTCAACAGTGAGTACAGAAGATCAGTAGTCACGTGCTAATTGAAGGCGCAGTCTGTGGACGCCAGACCAACATTGTAAATGGGAAAGAAAAAGAAGCTATATATTCACTTACTACAAGTAACTTCAGCATGAGCACCAGCTGTGTTCAGATGTGGCCAGCATGTAGGTCAAGTATAAACGCACAGATCACAGTGAACTAAAGCCATGAAAATCGAGTTCCCTGACCCTTCAATCAAACTTTCAGAGCAACGGGAACACAGTAGGGAGCCGGAGCCCCCACTTTTCAGTTGCTCATGTTACATTAAACCACCTCTGCCCTCACCCCCAATCCCTTTCCCACCAACAAGAATCACAGTGAGTATGTAATCGGTCAATCCACTTTGTCCAAGGTCTATAGATATGGCCATAATTTGTCCATTGTTCATTTTAAAGAGATTGCTTACATAAATTAATATTTGAGGACATTGAACTGATGTTTGTGTATATTTTGTTTAATATTCAAGCAGTTGAGATGGTATTGTAGAAGGTTACTTACAGTATAAGTAGGATAATTTAATTTGGCTTAACGACTGGTAGTTTTATAATTGCATCTAAGATCTTGAATGTGAGGCACTGGGCTGATCGATGTTAAGGCAGGTGACAATAACTTCAATCATTCTTCATAATAAACACACTCTGCAGTGGCTACAAAATCCTGAATCCTTGAATGATGTATTGCCACAGGCTAAGGATTTATAAGGCACTTTTGGCTATGTGCAATATTTCTCCTAACTCTCAGGCTGAATCTTCAAGACGTATTTACAAAGCTGCAGCAAACTGATTTTATTGATTGGTCTAATTGGAATGGTGAGAAGGAGTTTGTACACAATGCCCATCCATCTCTCTCTGTGCCGCGTACCGCCCAGAGAGAAGATTACAGGCCCGGGCCACTTCAATCATCGCGTAGCTCACTCGACTCTTCAACAGCCACACGCCCCCTTCTGCTTTCCTTCGCTCAGCTGCTCCGCAGAGGCGTGGCCGTTAGACCGCACCACTCCTTCCGGGATCCAGGACTTGTCCACGCACCGTTCCATCCGCTTCATTATCAGGTCCAGGAGCGTCTCGATTGCTTGGCTTATGTTTGTCCCAGTGGCAGCGCTGGTTTCAAAGTAGGGGATCCTGGAAGACAGAGACAACTCAGATAACGACTCATAGAGGGAACAGTGAGCTTTGCCCTAAATAATTCAGCTTATAAAATAGAGTACAAATACAAGCATACGAGGCAACAAAAGCATGTTACTACCGCACGTTACATTAAAAAAATAAAAAAGACAATAAAATAATTGACACTGCATTCCTAATTGAGGTGTAAAATTTCTGAAAGTTTTTATTCCCATTTTGCAGATGATTAAAAAGTGGCCCAAGAAGATGAAGTAACTCGCCCAAATGTCGTAATGCTAGAAAGAAACAGAGCTAGTAGTGGAATCCACAGCTGTTTGATTCCAGTGTGACCGACTTAGCCATACACTTGACTGCTTCCAAGCCTATGTACATTATATGGGGAGTTCCAAAACAGGTCCATCTCTTTTACTTGCTGCACATGGGGAAATGAAAAAAATTTAAAACGCTTGACATCAGAGAGAAATCTGAGATCATTGGCTGTGTTTGCCAAACACTTTGCTGCTTGTCACGTCCAGGTGGTATTCCTGGGCCATCCACTTGAAGACATTCTGAATTCTGCTTCTCAAAGCTCTTAAGTGTTTCTTTTGTTAATCAAAGACCTGCGGTATGTGTGTAATTTTTTAAGTAACTCACAAAGCTTTATTTCAAGACTCTAAGGCTGCTTTTCACATAATCTCATGGTGGCCACACTTTATACATTTGAACTAGTTTTTACAACAGGATTAGTTAATGCATTGAATTAGTCTTTACAACAGGATTAATCAACTGCCAGATTCTTCCAGCTTTTTTTTTTAATAAAACCATGAATATGGTAATAAAATTGTATTTCCTCAAACTGTTGATTTCATTTCTGCCGCTTAAGGAATCTGACCAAAATGCTTCCAGATGTAAAAACTCCAAAAGAAATTTTTGAACACTTCAAGGAGTCCTGCAATTGAGTTCAGTAACGTATTTCTTACATTAATAGGGATTTTAAAATCCCCCACTATTACTTTTCCTAAAGAATGTCTTTGTTTCCCCGTGTCATCCTAACATGTAAACACCACATCAATGACTCAAATTACAATTTCAGTTACTCTTGTATTATTTCCTGGCTAGAAGCAGCTTCCACAAAAGAGCTTTTACAGATTTTTAAAACCATCTTTGTGCTTTTACAGATGCCTTCAGGGCTGTTCTGCTTCTTATGTCACTAAGAAGCAGGTTAGGGTGTCCATGTGTAGGGATGGAAGGCTATTTCTCCATTGCGATTCCTCAAGACGCCGTCTTATCTGCACACTTCCTACAGGACTGGTGGCTTGACTTCTGCACTTCTTTCCTGCTTTAGTACGGCTTCTAAAAACTGGTTAAGACCCTGGCTGGTGTAGCTCAGTGGATTGAGCACAGGATGCAAACCAAAGGCTGTGAATCACCGGTTCAGATTCCCAGTCAGGGCACATGCCTCGGTTGCAGGCCAGGTCCCCAGTGGGGGCCACATGAGAGGCAACCACACATTGATGTTTCTCTCCCTCTCTTTCTCCCTCCCTTCCCTTCTGTCTAAAAAATAAATAAAATCTTTACAAACTGGCTAAGGAACTGACTTCATTTCAGCATTTGTCTATTCATCTGTTTTGCAAGAGAAGGTCGCTCCAATGATTCTACCCTGTCTGTATGGACAGCCCTTCATAAGCTGACTCTCAAATATCTTAATCAGAGAAGGGTCTCCACCAGGCAAATTACATGGTCTTCGTGGTTTTGCAGCCTCCTGCCTGTCTACCACTTTGGTTACTGTCAGTATTTTTTCCTTCCTCTTTATCAGTTGCCTTATCCACAAAATGAAGATAATGCATTTTTCGACCCACCCTTCCTGGTCTCATGCAATATTTGATTAGCAAGTGTTAAGAGGGCATCCTTTATGGGGACTCAATAAATAATAATTTATCAAGTGCCTATGATGTTATTGAGCTAAGTCTCAGGGAGAGTTTGTGATGTTGCCATTGTTATAGAAATTGAATTTTGGATAGAGAATTCTCAAGGCTCACATACTTACATTTTCTTCATTATGCTCCTTCTCAGTTATACCCACGAAGAATCATTTAATGTCTACAGAACATTTCTTAGACTTAAGGGAAAGGCTTGATCACTCAATTGCCATTTAGAAATAAACTGTTTCATGGGAAAGCAACTGGAAAATGAACCCCTCCCCTCAAGAACAATGGGCTAAAATTGAAAATACAAAATAAAAGTAGTCAAATAGTAAACTTCTTTATAAATGCTAATCATAATAATATACATCTAATTTTTAAAATTTCCACAAATTCAGTTATAAATATCTTTCCAACTCTAGAGTTCTCAAACTCACTGAATGCCTCAACTGAATCACCATTAAGCTCTTTCTACTTTCCATAGTTTCTTCCCTTTTGGCTCCTGAAAATTACCCCAAAGTCAGTTTTAAGACATAAATGGGGAAACATAGAAACTCTCAGCTCTTTGCCCTGCCAGACAAAAAGCAAACTAGATGTGATCACAGAGCAGACCCTGGAGTAAGACTTTCCTTCCATAATAAAATGATGCTCCAGAGACAGAAATGTGCCTTGTGTTCACATTTGAAAATTAGACTGTTCAGCTTGTCTTAAGGCCATAAAAAGTCTCGTGGATGGAGTTAGTAATACATTCACGTTCACGTCTTCTGGATGTTCACTTTTAGAAGGCATTTGGGGAACTTCATGTGAACACTTCTCTGTACCTGTGTAACGAGGGGTGACCGTGGTTCACAGGGTTGTGTTAAGGAAGAAATGAGATGATACACATAGAGGGCTTAGCACAAGCCTAGCATCCAGCAAATGTTCGATAAGGTTTCAACTAATGAGGTTTTCTTTAAAATAATATTCTGCTTTTCCTAAAATATACTAGGCAAAAGTTTAGTAATCTTAGTTTAAATTCAAGAGGATCAATTATAATTTTTTAACCATAGAAAGAGTGGTATTGCTCCTTCTCCCCACATGGTGGTGCTAAAGCAACATTACCAGGGAACAGATGTGCAAACCTTTGAAAAAAGTCCTCTGCCACTAACGGTGCTCTCAATCTGTAAATGACCATGAAATGGCCATTGGGATCACTTGCAGAACACCAATCTAGTGTGCTTTTAAAAGTAGATTAGTCACAAATTTAAAAATAAAATAAAATGGAGAAAATGACAAACAGCTTCAAATCAATGAGGGGGCATTATTTTTTGAAGGTTTTCACTAAGATAGCTATAAAACCAGCTCATGCCATAGATCAGGATTCACACCCAGCTCATTGCTTTTCTATTATTTATTTCTGAAAAACTAGAAGATCCAAGGTCCCAGTTAGAATTTGTTAGGAATAAAATCAATTGTATTTAAGAATTCTCTCAAATGGTTCTAGATATTTTGGCTCACGTGGATCAGAAACTACAGAGAAATTTTTCACTAAAGTCTCACTACTTTTCAGAGTCTGCTGGATGCTTAACAAATACGATATTACCATAAAGGAATGGTTTTTGACCTTTTTCGTCTCATGGGGCACATAAACTAATTAGTAAAATTCTGTGGCACACAGAAAATACATTTTTTACCGATCTGACAAAAAAAGGTATAATTTTTATTTATTCACAAAAAATAATAGTAATTACCTATCCTTTTAGTAATAGCAATATTAATTACTAATAGTAAATAGTAATAGTAATAGAAATGTAATTTCAAAGTAACTTTCTAAAGAATCACGTGCCTACACTTGTACATAAGGATTTCTGGTACCAAGAATTAACCAATCAAACGCAACCTTATCATGCAACATGACCAATAAGATGCAACTCTATTATATGACCTATATATTATGGTTCAAGATCGAGCATTCACACCAGAAGGCTATTATTGCATTGGCTGTGGTCATTTTGTTAATTTGACAATCTAAGGGAAAAGAGGTCAGTGCCCCTGACCAAACAGTCTCGTGGCACACCAGCGTACAAGGTGCACTGGTTGAAAATTGCTGCAGTAAAGGGCTACTGTATGGATTGTTTCAACCTGGGAGATTGTGCCAAATGAAATCTAGATCCTGCACTGACTTGTGTGGGGCTCTGATGTCACCCAGTTTGCAAAGCAAACTACTAGAGATCAAGCCATTCATACCTCATTTCATCTAGCTCAAACCAGATGGGCACTGAACATTCTGCTGAGCTAAGCCACTTGAAATTCCAGAAATGGTCTGCACTCATATTATGAATGCTGTAAGTAAATGTTTTTAAACTCATCCTTCATTCCAGAAACTCTTGAACACCTTCCTCATTAATAGCCAACGGCCTCCCATGGGAAAACAACTTGTTTTAAATATGTTGCCCCTTAAAGAGTAAGCCCTAAAAGGTCTCACCACAAGGAAAAAAATTGTAGCTATATGTGGTGATGGATATTAACTAAACGTCCAACCATACTTATTTTGGTAATCATTTTGTAGTATATATACATACCAAATCATTATACTGTACACCTGAAAATAATTCAATATTACATATCAATTATATCTCAATTTTTTAAGCTTTGATGCTAATTTCTTTGCACAGCACATGAAAGATCTACATTCAATCATCATGCTTTCATCCTATTCACAATTTTCTCTATTTTCTGCAACTCTGAATAAAAAACAAAAGGCATATCATGACCATCAACTATCTCTGTAAATAAAGCAGAGTGTGGGAGGGAATTTAAGTGCAACCATTTTTTAAAAAATTTTTTAAATTTATTTTTAGACAGAAGGGACGGGAAGGGGAAGGAGAAGGAGAGAAACATCAATGTGTGGTTGCCTCTTGTGTGGCCCCCTACCGGGGGCCTGTCCTGCAGCCTAGGAATATGCCCTGATTGGGAATCAAACTGCTGACTCTTGGTTTGCAGGCCGGTGCTCAATCCACTGAGCCACACCAGCCTGCGATAGGTGCAACCATTTTTACTCACCAAGTTCTTGCCTGCCCACTGTGGCTGGCACCTTCAGTACCAATCCCAGCATCCCTTCTGAGTCTCTATCACAGCTGATGCAATTAACTGTGTAAGAGGAAAACAATCCTTTTCCTCTTTAGCATGGATTTTCCAATGAGAAATAATTGAGCATGTTACCCTCACCCACGCATGGCACAAGTAAACAACGTCTTCATATTCTGTGTGTAAGTGATTCTGTCCAGCTATTCTGCCAAGGAAACTACCTGCAGCATGCACAGGTGATAGTAACTTGGCACCTCCACTGGTGGGTCTCAAAGTGCTGCCCTCCACCACCAACAGCAACATCTGGAAACCAGTTAGAAATGCAAATTCAGGGGCTTCGACACAGACCTACTGAATCAGAAACTGTGGGGCCCAGTGGTGAGGTATTCTGAAGCACACTGAAGCCTGAGATCCAACAGCACCACCTACCAAAGGACTGTCGGTGGCACTGTGTTCTGCTCTCTTCTAACACATCTGTCACTGGCTTTGTAGCCATTCTCCCAAGTGTTCAGCAACAGTGTGAGTGGCAGGACTACAAATCTGAACAAACCTGTTTTGTTCTCTACTCTGACTTCACTGACAATATTATTCAATATAAAACACTGGAAAATATTATTTTGTACGTATTATAGAAAAATTTGTTTTACTAATAAATCACTTTGTTGTGTTAGGAAGTGATATAAGAACATCATGTTACAATTTAACCAAGTCTTACAGCAAAAAAGATTTTACAGGGAATGAGAGGTAAACGGATTCTTAGTCACTAAAAATAAATTTTCTGTTACGCATCATCATGCATCCGATGCGCCCTTTTCATTCTGGGCTGCTGGGTGAAGTTCTCACTCGCTGACTTACTTGTCCCAGCACTGGCAGACCGATGTTCCGTATCTGCACTGTAGCATGTTCTTTATTAGGTTTGCAAAGTTCTTCTGAGACATAGTCTGTCATTTTCTGAACGTATGTATATTTCAGAAAATCAGTTGTGAATCAATAATCCACTTTTCTGAATTGAGGATAAAAGGTAGCAAACTAATAACAAAAGTGCAAATTTATCAGACAATATAGCAATGATATGAAGATATGCCATAAACCATGTTTTCTGACACCACATAAATCAAGTGATCACACAGCCCTCCAGTGCAACCAATGAAAATATTATCATCACTAAGAATGAGAAAGATTTCTGTAAAAGTAAGCATTAAATTTCCATGTCAAATTTGTTACAAGCAACAAACCAAATTGCTCCATCATATTTCCCTGAGACTGCCAAGCAGCCTCCAGAACTATACTTTATACTTCCTTACTTGTAAGAGAGTTCTGTTTCCATCTCTTTCCATTCTTCTCCAATAGTTTCAATGACCTTATCTGCTAATCCTATCTCTCCTCATTTTAATTCAATCCAGAAACTTCAGTTTGAGTCCCTCTCTTTAAAATACTCCCCAAACCTGTGATCTGAGCACAGGCGAAACAATCCTGTATCCACAGATTCCCCACAGAGTCAGAAGGCAAATGCCAGCCTCTTTGATATTGGCAGGAATTGGAAATCTGAGGACCAAGGCAACAAGCAAAGGGCTGAAGAAACCCAGAGAAGGAAGAAGTCAATCCTGACTGTGCCCAAATACTTGCGAATATACTTGTTTGATCTAGCTAACTCCCCTGGCTGCCCTATTTTTTGCTTTTTGACCTTTACTAACTCACTTCTCAAAAGCATGGTCTAGGTTCATGGTTTTCATTGCTTCATCGCTCACTTCCTCCTTATCCCCTTTCGACACAGCTCCCAGTTTCAGCACTTCAGTATCCTCTGTAGTATTTGATCACTGCCACTACATTGCAGGAGTGCCTCTCAATGAGGGAGGGGGCAGGAGCCTATCTAAATAGCCTGCGGGGCTTTGTCACCTCAGGCAGAAGTTCTCAACCACTATGCAAGAAAACCATGTGAAGAGCTTTAAGAGACACCGATGCCCAGGCCCCCATCTATAGTGGCTTTGAAATAAGTCAACTTGGCCAGGTTGAACACTTCCCAGAATTCCTTTCCGGTTAGGGTGAACCACAGAGAGATCTAGGGGATGGAAATGAAGCAGAAGTCATTTTGCAGCTCTCATACACTGTCATCTATCTGCTGGTTTATCTCATTGGCATAGGCCAGCAGCCACAGCTGTACCTGCTCCACCTTCGCTAGGTCCTCCTTCAGCTTCTGCAACTCCTGGGCCAGGCGTCTTTGTTTGGCTCTGTAAGAAGAGTCCTGGCCACTGCAGGACACCCACACCGTCTAGGTCAGAGGCAGCAGTGACTGACACAGGGTTCGGTCTGTCAGCATGTGTCCCGGCTGCTTCTTGCTCTCTCCCTCTTCAAATCTATCTTCCCTTCCTGACTACCTCCTGTGGACTTCAAGCTTCGGCATCAGACTGAACACCTTACAGGGACCGCCTATAGCACTCCCACAACTGCATAACATCAAATCCCTTTATATGCAAGTATATACCCAACTGAACTGTACCTGATAAAATATGCCAGACCAATTATGTCAGAAGCTCAGAGGTGAGGCCCAAACATGACTATTTGTTAAAAGCTCCCCAGGTGCTGCTAACATGGTTCAACACCTCCTACCCTTGAGTGAAAACCTCCACATCTTACTGCAAATCTCTACCAGAGTAAGCCAGCATCATTGATGGGAAAGACCCCCTTGCTCCATGAGCTGGACTTGAGAAAGGTTTAAAATCCTGCTCTGCCTCACCCTATGTATTTTCTCTGATTGAGTCCTTTCCTTTTCCACAAATTCAGCCCCTACCCACTTCACAGATCACTGCAATCTCCATTTCCAGTCTTTCCTCCTTCCATTTCATTCCAACCACAACCCCCAGACTGATCCGAAAAAAGTACTCATAACATCCCTCTGTGTCCAAAGGCTTTCGGCAACTCCCTGCTGGCGGAACCTCCAGCAGCCCAAGAAAGAGCAGAGCAGAGGTCGTACAACGAACAGGGGAAGGGCCTCCACTGGCCTCCCTGAATTCCGTCTAACACCCAGGGCCACTAGCCAGGAACAACCCCTGCATTCCATACCACTCCTCAACCCCACCGGCTGCCGCCCGCTTACATTTAGGGTAATTAATGCATACACGTTTAAGTTCTCATTGTAGCAAAGGCAGAAGGAAAGTAAGGTAGAAATTCCTAAATTCCTTTGTGGAGGTGACCTCTGCAGAGAGAACAGTGGTTGGCCCCTCCTTTCATGTCCAGTTAACGCTGCTGCTGCTATGATCCTCTTCCCAGAGTTCAAGGACATAGACAGTATTTAATTGACTCTCCACCACAAAAACACCATCTAAACCAAAGAGGATCTTCACACTCCTCTCCCAGCACAGAAATTTCAAAGTCAGTAAGGCCTTTTTGTGTGCTGGAGCTCTCCACAGCAGCGTGTGCGCTGGTTTTGAAGTTTCCTTGCTGAACCTTGAGGATTTCCTTATCCCAGGGGTCTCCTACTTGCATCTTACAAAGGAGGCTTACAAAACTAGGACATAAAGCTGTCTCTCTTCAAACACCAAGAGGCTGAGAGAGTGGGACTGAGGCACAGAAGGAAGGCCCACCCCCAATGTGTTTTCTGTGGCTCCCACTATTATGTAATATGAATACACAAAGTAGATATTTGACACCTCCCAAGGCCTATAGCTGGGTGTTTTGGTTTTATTTTTTGCTTTTATATTTTGTGTTATCTATTTATGTGTTTACATTGGAAATGTTTTCTCTAGATTTCTCCACCAAAACACTCACCCATATTTCTCTGCAAGCCCTATGGCTTCCTCCTCTTTCACTGCTCTCTGGTCTTCCAGATCGCTCTTATTTCCACAGAGCACTATATCCGGGTTTTCACAATATGCATGCATTTGTAGCTGGCCTGTGAATATAAAAAGATAAGAAAATTATAGGTAAACAATAATATAAGTGTATCATCAATGGAGAATACATGCAAAGGTGCTGTGAAAACTGTAAATGGATATACAGATAAAAGGAACTGATATAGCACTTCCAAAGCATCAGTACCCTAATCTGTAAAACGGAAAGGAAGAGGCAGAGATGTAAAACTACTCCTGCCCTTAAACACACACCCCAGCTTATGTACGCCAGAGAGAAATGGGAAAATGTGTGAACCCTCCCAAAGTGCGCATGTGCACACACACATACACACATGCAACAGGTGGCAGTCTTTGTTATGAAGGTCAATTGAAAAAAACTTGGAGGATTTCCTAGGGCTTATTGCTAATTTTAAAACTTTTCCACATATTTTATCTCCACAGCAATCATAATTTTAAAAAAGTTATCTTCCTATAAGCTAACCTATTTCTATCTAAAATGTTTTTCACGTTGTTCTATTATCCTAAGACAGAATAAATTCATTTAAAACTAGATACAGGATTAAATGAAGAGAGAAAATCCAGAATAAACAGTCGATGATTCCATCACCAGAACCCGAAAAAGCAAGGGGACTGCAATTCTTATTCCACAGCCTTTATTTCTTTTCACCTGAAAACCTGTAGACATAATTTTCAAAAGCAATTAAATCAAACAAAAGAGGTTCATTAAGCTAAATAGTTTAATCTTCCAAAGAAGGAAAATAAAGTCTTTTTATTACTTAACACACCCCATAATGAAATTAAAGCAGCCCAAACTTTCACAAAGTTTATGGCCTAATTTATTTTTTATCATGGTTAACCAGAAAAGTGTTGACATTTTAGTTCCTCATTATGAAGTTGTGTTCATTTTATCTTATCAAGCAAAAGTCATGGTGGCAAGCATTTACTGAGTGTTAACCTTGGCCTGATACTTGATGTAGAATTTCAAAACAACGACCTTTGCCCTCAAGGGACAACCAGGGAAACAAGAAATATACAGGCAAGACCAAACTGTGTGGTTTCCAATAACAGCCGTGCCGTTCTTGCCTCCGGGCTGTTACACAGGCTGTCCTCACCCCCTTGAACACCCAACCACAGCCTTTCCTCAGGGACTCCCCTCACTTCCTTTAAGACTTGCTTCTCAGGTACCTCTACTGTGAAACCCTTCTGGTCTCCAGAGCGGCTCTGTGTTCTGTCAACACCTTGGATGTCCAGAGGCATGGGTCTAAGCATGAACTCTGGATCCAGCGTGTCTAAGGTCGAATTCTGGCTCTGCCATTTACTAGCTGTGCCACCCTGGGAAACTTATTAGGCTGTTTGTTCTGTGCCCCAATTTTCCCATATGGAAATGCAGCTAATAATGGTACTTAATTTATAGGGTTAAATAGAGGAGTGAATGAGTTAATTCAGTGATTCTTAGGCAAGATCTGTGAACCAGCAGCCTAAGAACTTGTTAGAAATATAAATTATCAGATCCCAACACCAATCTACTGAATCAGAAACACTCAGTCCAGGGCCCAGAATCGATGTCTTAACAAGCCCTCTGGGTGATCCAGATGCATGTCTACATTTGAGAACCCCTAAGTTAACATATTGAAGCATTCAGGACTGCTATGTAGAAGAGGAAGAAGGAGGAGGAAGAGAAAAAGGGCTATGTAAAAATTACTAGTAATAACGTTTAGTAACATTTATTTCAGTCAAGGTGGAGTGACAGGGAAACATGGGTAGCCTCCTAGTGCAACCACATCAAAATGACAATGAAACTACAGAACAACCATCACTAAGAACAGTCAGAAATAGAGGTGAATGGAAGTGTGACAACTTCGGAATTCAAGAAAGCACATCCAACCAGACGGATAGGGGAGACAGAGATGGAGAACAGGCTCATTCCACATTCATGTGTGGTGAATAAAAATGTGGGAGGAATATCTTGGGAGCAAGGAGTCCCAGCCCCACTCCAGGACCCCAGCCCACAGTTCCAGGGCCAGGAAGATTAAGTCCCCAAAACTGCTGGCAAAAAAAAAAAAAAAAACAGCAGGAATTGAGTTGGTGGAAGAAACTTCTGGAGTCCCAAGCTGTTCCTATTAAAGAACTCACACACAGATCTACTGAGACTCACTCCTTCTGAGCCCAGCACTGGGGTAGCTACTTGAACATTCATTCTTCACCTTCTTTTAAAAGCATATTTGCAACAAGCAACTTTTGGCATAAAGGAAGGAACTGAAGTGTCTGGCAACAAGGCAAAAGCTGAGTGACAGCTTTCTCTCAGACAGAAAGGCAGGCAGAGTCCATTGTCCATTTTCTGAACCCTCGCCCAGCAGAGCCACAGAGCTGGAAGGTGGGTGCCACATCTCAGACTCCATCATATGGCTAACACTGTTCATCCCACACTGAAGACCCCTGAGGCTCCATCCCACTCAAATTGCGGGCCCACCAAGCTATTAATTGTAACTTTTCCATATAAATGGCTGGTCTTGGCTCCTGCTTCACAATTTCCTAAATCCTCTCAAACAAGCAAGAACCTACCTCAGTGAGCCCCCAATGCCTGTACCTCTTGCTAAGTGGCCCCAGGCACAGCACTAGCAGCAGTCAGCCTAGATTCACAGTTTGGCTTCAACTGGGAATCTCCAAGCCCAGCACAAGTAGCAGCCATCTTGGATGGCTTCATAGTTTATGCAGGGTGGCCACAGGCAGAACACAAGTGGGAATGACCTTGGCCAGCACCACCAGGGGAACCTAAGAGCCTGCACACCTAATGGACAGCTAGAGACCACATTGGAGCATCACCACACTGCCCCTGCACAGCTGATTCTCCATGGAGGGCAGAGGTTGGTGGTAAGTGGTCATAATCAATACTTTCAGCTGACAGCCCTGGGTAAATCCCTCCATTTTCCTGCCAACAGCAATCAAGGCTCAACTACAAGAGAAGGGTGTACTCACTCACAAAAAGGGTACAACTCAAGTGTCTAGTTTGGGTCATAGGGGAAGCTTTTCCTCTAGACCCTACAGGACATCTACTATATTAGGCCACAAAACCAAGACAGGATGTTAAAGCAACTCTACCTAATACATAGAAATAAACACAGGGAGGCTGCCAAAATGAGGAGACAAAGAAACATGGCCCAAATCAAAGAACAGAAAAAACTCCAGAAAAAGAACTAAACAAAATGGAGATAAGCAATCTATCAAATGCAGAGTTCAAAACAATGGTTATTAGGATGTGCAAGGAATTCATTGGGTACTTCAACAGAATAAAAAAGACCCAGGCAGAAATGAAGATCACACTAAGTGAAACAAAGAAAAGTTTACAGGAAAACAACGGTCAAGTAGACAAAGCCAAGAATCAAATCAGAGATTTGGAACATAAGGAAGAAAAAACAACCAATCAGAACAAGAAGAAGAAAAAGAATAAAAATAAAACAAGGATAGTGTAAGCAGCCTCTAGGTCAACTTCAAGTATTCCAACATTCACAAGATAGGGATGCCAGAAGGAGAAGAAAAAGAGCAAGAAATTGGGAATCTATTTGAAAGAATAATGAAAGAAAACTTCCCTAATCTGGTAAAGAAAATAGACATGTAAATCCAGGAAGCACAGAGAGACCCAAACAAGATGAATGCAAAGAGGCCCACTCCAAGACTCCAAAACACATCATAATTAGAATGCCGAAGGTTAAAAATAAAGAGAGAATCTTAAAAACAGCAAGAGAAAAGCAGTGTTACCTACAGAGGAGTTCCCATAAGGCTGTCAGCTGATTTCTCAAAAGAAACTTTGCAGGCTAGAGGGGATTGGCAAGAAATATTCAAAGTCATGAAAAGCAGGGACCTACAGTCAAGATTGCTCTACCCAGAAAAGATTTCATTTAGAATTCAAGGGCAGATAAAGAGCTTTCCAGACAAGAAAAAACTAAAGGAGTTAGTTCATCATCACCAAACCATTATTATATGAAATGCTAACAGTATTTACTTAAAAAAAATCATCAAAACTATGAACAATAAAATGGCAATAAATACCTATCTATCAACAATTGAATCTAAAACACAAACTAAGCAAACAGAGACAAAATCATGGATACAAAGCATGTTGATGGGAGAGGGGTGTGGGGAAAAGGGTGAAGAGGTGAGCGGATTAAGAAGTACAAACAGGTAGTTAAAGAATAGCCATGAGGATGTAAAGTACCATATAGAAAATGGAGTAGCCAAAGAACTTTATGCATGACCCATGGACATGAACAATGAGGTAGTGATTGCCTGAGGGAATAGGGGGTGCTGGGTGGAGGGGGACAAAAGGGGACAAATTGGGACAACTGTGATAGCATAATAAATATAGTCCTGGCTGGTGTGGCTCAGTGAATTGAATGCTGGCCTGCGAACCAAAGGGTTGCTGGTTTGATTCCCAGTCAGGGCACATGCCTGGGTTGCAGACCAGATCCCCAGGAGGGGGCCCATGAGAGGCAACCACATATTGATGTTTCTCTCCCTCCCTTCACCTCTCTCTAAAAATAAATAAATAAAATCCTTAAAAAGTAAATACATAAAATATAATTTAAAATAATAATGTTTAGGGACTTCTAGTGAAGATGGAGGTGTAGGTAAACACGGCTCACCTCCTCGCACAACCACAGCAGTAACTACAACTAGACTAAAAAACAACTCTCACCCAGAATCATCAGATTGTTGAGCTGTATGGAAATCTGACAACCAAGGAAGTAAAGAAGTCACATTCATCCAGACAGGTAGGAGGGGCAGAGACATGGAGACACACAGAGTGGTGCAGAGACGCGGAATGGGCAGCCCCGCATCCACATGTGGTAGATAAAAATCGGGAGGGATACCCTGGGAGCAAGAGATCCCAGTTCCACATCAGACCATCCAGGCGAGGGTTCCAGTGCCAGGAAGATAAATTGCTATAACTTTTGGATGTAAAAACCAGCGGTGGGTGGGGTGGCAGAAGAAACTGCAGGATTCTCAGGAGCCTCTTCTTAAAGGACCCACAATGGACTTAGGACTTACACAGACTAACTCCCTCTGGGCTTCAGCACCAGGGCGGCAGCTTGAAGAGCACCAGTGACATATGAGGGGAAATTGAAGTGTCTAGCATCAGGGTGAGTTCCGGGGGACAGTTTCCTCCTGGAGAAAACTCTAGAGGCCAGGCAGTGGCATTGTCCCCTTTCTGAGCTCTCCCACACACAGAGCCACAGAGGGGGTGACCCCATATTGGAGACTCCATCAACCTGGTTCACACAGGTTGCTACAGGAAGGCAATTACCTAATGCTCAGCCCCATCTAATTTACTGACGTGCTTTTCTACAATAGGCCACGCTACTAAGACAGGGAGGCAAAGCAGCTCTACCTAATACACAGAAACAAACACAGGGAGGCTGCCAAAATGAGGAGACGAAGAAACATGGCCCAAATCAAAGAACAGAAAAAAACTCCAGAAAAAGAACTAAACAAAATGGAGAAAAGCACTCTATCAGATGCAGAGTTCAAAACACTGGTTATTAGGATGCGCAAGGAATTCATTGGGTACTTCAGCAGAATAAAAAAAGACCCAGGCAGAAATGAAGATCACACTAAGTGAAACAAAGAAAAGTTTACAGGGAACCAACAGTGGAGTAGATGAAGCCAAGAATCAAATAGTAATAATTTGATTAAAAATAATAATAATAAGCCCTGGCTGGTGTAGCTCAGTGGATTGAGCGCGGGCTGGGAACCAGACAATCCCAGTTCGATTCCCGGTCAGGGCACATGCCTGGGTTGCAGGCCAGGTCCCCAGTGAGGGCCATGTGAGAGGCAACCACACATTGCTGTTCCTCCCTCTCTTTCTCCCTCCCTTCTCCTCTCTCTAAAAAATAAATAAAATCTTTAAAAATAATAATAATAATAATAATAATAATAATGCCCTGGCTGGTGCAGCTCAGTGGATTGAGCACGAGCTGGGAACCAAGGGGTCCCGGTTCGATTCCCAGTCGGGGCACATGCCTGGGTTGCAGGCTGTGTCCCCAGTAAGGGCCATGTGGGGAGCAACCATACATTGCTGTTTCTCTCCCTCTCTGTCTCCCTCCCTTCCCCTCTCTCTAAAAATAAATAAAATCTTAAAAAAAAAAAGAAACACATTAAAAAAAATAAATAATAATAACAATAATAATGTTTTATTTGGTGGGGTCTGGGAAGTGTGATTATTGGTGATTTTTCTTGTTATTTATTTTTTCCTAGTTTTTTCTAAAGATTATGAATGACTTCTATAAAAAGTAAATTAATCAATGCTTTGAAAAATCTCACTTAGATGCCCTGGCTGGTGTGGCTCAGTGGATTGAGTGCCGGCCTGCAAACCAAAGGGTCACAGGTTTAATTCCAAGTCAGAGCACATGCCTGGGTTGCAGGCCAGGTCCCCAGAAAGGGACGCATGAGAGGCAACCACACAGCAATGTTTCTCTCCCTCTTCCTAAAAATAAATAAATAAAATCTTTTAAAAAAATCTCACTAAGAAAATAGGCACATATTTATATAACTACAACTCAAGAAGGTCTGTGATAAGGACCCTAAAAGTAGTACCAAATGTAATAGGAGTGATGAGGGACAGTAAAATTTATTCCAGCTAAAGTTATCCCAAAAAATGTCTTGGAGGCCATCGTTTGCCATATATTAAAGAATAAGTAGACTTCTAACATCACAGCCTTTCCCAATAAATTTTCTAGGTTTGTACTAATACAACCAATGGAAGAAAATGTACCATTTGCAAGCTATTATTTGGCCAAGTAGCAGGATTTTAAATGGCTACTAACCATCATTTAAGAAACTGAGATCTCTCAAAAAAGCCAAAATGAAAGCTTATATATATATATTGTGCTAGGGGGCACCTCTGCCCATGCAGTTCTAGAGTCCTCCTGGCAAATGTCTGGCCCTAAAAGAAGGGGCCTCTAAGCACAGAAGAGAGTGCAGCCAGGGGTCTAATCCATTAAGCCTTCCAAAGATATTTATGTAATATACATAATCTGTGTAAATATATGTTTTAAACCCTGGAATGGTACAAGACTTGATAATGCACAATAGGCCAGCACATACTAAGTGATTTAACTTCTCTAGGTCTCTATACCCTCCTTTACAAGACGGGGATGTGTCCCCTCTGTGGAAAAGGCTGCTTAAGAGATTACATGGAAAGCACTGCCTGATACCTGGAGCATGGAACTCAACAACTCGGTTAGTATTACTAGGAAAAGCAGAGCATTTCAGTTATCTTGCCCCTGAACTAATAATCTTGCTCCTTTAAATAGCATTTAAAACAGCACTAGGATCTCTCCCAAAACAATTTACAACAAAAGTAGAATATAAGAGGGCATTTGATTGTAGGGACTGGGAGGCAAGGACACAATAACACTTACTTATCCAGTTTCTGACGTTGAGGAAGCTTTGCTCATTTGTCAGATCAAAAAGCAGGAGAAACCCCATAGCATCTCTGAAGAATGCTGTTGTCAAGCTTCGAAACCTAGGAACATAAAGCAGATTGATCACCTAAACCATAGCCCACTCCTGAAATACAAGCTGCCAGCAGTGCCGCAGCCTCTCACAATAGTTCATCAATAACAAATTAGATGTTCAATAACATGCCACTGCTTCTAATAACTTCACATTACACATGCATATTATAGCTCTTAGTGACACAAGATTCAGAGAAGTATGTGACTATAAATGACACTTTAATAGCATAAAATTTTGAGTATAATCAGTGATATTAGGTATCTTACAAAATACAGTAAGTAGCTATCTAGAGCAGGAAAGATTATTTGAAATATATCTAGATTTTTTAAAATGCCAACAATTATCAAAAGTTATACTTGTAATTTTCTTTTAAAATAAAAACAATCCGCATAAACATAAAATTAAAAAAAAAATTAGATGATGATATTCCAAAAATGTATCAGACAGTCATTTATCACTTATGTAAGTTTCTGTGTCAACAGACCCTGTGATTTGAAAACCCAGCCTGCCAGACAGGGATGACAAAACTAGTTCAGATTCTTTAGTCTCAACCAATAATTTATTATCCAAGTAGGAATTAATCAGAACAAAACAATGGTGCTTGCTGTGCATGTTTTCCTTGTTCTGTGAAGCTTGGCTTTGCCTGACTTTACAACGTGTTCTGTGTCCTTTTATTTTCAATCTCTACAGCAATCTCTTATCTCCGATGAACCATTTCTTTGGCTTTAAGTTGGGAGCGGTAATGACTCAGTCCCTATCCTTTCCTGGTACCCTCTCTTCCAAGGCTTCATTCTGTGTCTCCCCTCTTTCTCCCTCTGTTTCCTCTTACTTTGCCTTTACGCAAAGCCTGCCACTGATGGACGTAGGCTCCAGGGAATAAAATACTGGTATGAATTTGTCATCTAATATTCTAAGTTTTCTCAAATATTTCTAGTCAATGGTCCTACAAAAATAGTCTTTATGTTTTAGAGATACATACCAAAACAGTTATGAATGAAATAATCTGATATTTAGAATTTGTTTGAAAAGTATTTGGGAGAGGGAATAGGAATGAGGGATATACATAAAATAAGATTTGACACAACGACAGTTGAAACTGGAAAATGAATACATGAGTTCATCATATATACTATCCTCCCTGTATATGTGAAATTTTCCACAATAAAAAGTTTTAAAAAATCCCTCGAGAAATCTGTGAGAAAGAAACAGAAACCTCAGCTAAACAAAATCCTTCAAGGAATCTACAAGAGGAAAAAAAAAAAAAAAAGAAACCTTAGCTAACTAAAAGCAACTTTACGTCAAGATTTCATGTGACTTATTTTGGTCAAGGAACTTCTGATCATATGAGTTAATTCCAACCGGATTTTCCACTAGGTTTCAACAATCTGGTAAGAGTGATACATACGTACAACTCTGTAGCTTTTTTGTGGCTAAGTGGCAAAAGTCAGTGGAGAAAGGTATATAAGCCTTTTTGAAAATGAAGAAGAAAAAGAAACAAGTCCATAAGTAAGTTGGTCCATTTTGAAAAGGATTCATTTTCCCTTTGACCTTGTTTGACCTTGTTATCAACTCAGACGGATAAATTTACTGCTAAGTTGGCAGCATATTTTATCCAGATGCAAATCAACTAATCAGCTGGCCCTTTCCTGTTCGGGTCACTGTATGAAAAGTACAGCTGTTTTTCCCTTTCCTCGGGTAAGAGGCATAAAACTGAAGCTCTCATACCTCTCCTGCCCTGCAGTGTCCCATAACTGCAGGTGGATTCTCTGGCCTCTGCCAACAGCTCCATCTGGCCCATTGGCTCTGTATACCTAAAACAGCAAAACAAACGAGAAAAGGAAAACTTCTGAGACCAAGGAACTCTTCCTACTTTCCTATTCAGTGCAGCTCTAGCAAAATCTTCTAAAGAAAATCTCATTTCGAACACAACCTTATTTGTATTTTATTTCAAATAACTGTCTTTGAATAATATAAAAATTTGCACTAAAATACATGGCATATTTTATAAATATGTTATGAAATACATAATACATAATTTCAAAGTTCCCTTAGGTCACTCATTTCAAAAAATACAACCTTTCTATGACTTTTCCCCATCCCATTTTTCAAAAGTACTCTTAAAACAATTTTATAGAAAGTACCTCTGAAAGTCTCTTTCTCCATAAAAGCAATGGAAAGACTGGCACGAATTGTCAAAATCAACTTTTTCAGAACTCTGAATATCAGTAAAAACAGTAAGTTCTGTGCTGTTCTAACTTGTCCTGTTCGCATCACCCTCTCCCCAGCCCCACAACAGCTCTGAACATAATTATGACACATAATTATGTGACAAGAGGCACATAATTACGACAGCTGTGGAAACCGTCACCGCAGCAGCCACTGCAGGCAGCGCAGGCACAACAGGTTTGGAGCTGCCCCAAAGTCTCACCCCCCAGAGAACAGAAAGCTGCCTACAAGCTCCATTCGCAGGCCTGGTCTTCATATTACCTCAGAGCTTGCTCTGTGAGAACAGCCCTATATACCTCGGGCACTGGTGAAAATAATCAGCAGCAAGCAAAATACCAGAAGCAAATACCAGTTGAGACTAACAAAAATCTAACCAAAGGACTTAAAAAAGAAGTGGAAATGAGATGTTCATAGGAAAGTTTAAAAAGCTGGAAAATATTCCTTGGTATCAATTGGGCCATGAACATGTGTAGGGCTGTACATAAGCTCAGGAAAGACCTGAAAAGGCCCTAAACCCTCACCTCTGACTGGCCTTCAAGCTCTTCTCAAGCATGAAGTGAAAGCTAAGGCAGACTTCCAGACCATCTACAGGAGCATTAAGTACATATCACAACACGCACAAACACACAACCCCCCAGAAAAGATGAGAGACTTTCTGGTTTAAGGAATTTAAGAAATGCTTTGTACACTCATTAGCTAACCACTAAGTTAACTAAGCAAAGACTTCTGGAGCTACACATAGCAAAGAATACACTTTACAGAATCAGCCCAAGGATGTCACTAAACAAACAAGCAGCTTCATAAATAAATAAACAAACAAACAAAAAACAGGCAGCAAAAAAAAAATTAACTCTCAAAGAGGGGAAGAAATCTGATTTCCAGAGTTGCCACATTATATTATTTTAAATGTCCTGTTTTCAACAAAAGTTATGAGGCATACAAAGAAACAAGAAAACATGGCTCATAACACTGGGAAAAAAGCAACCTATAGAAACTATTCTTGAGGAAGCCCAGGTATTAAACTTACTAGACAAAGACTTTAAACAAGCAATTATAAATATGTTCAAAGAACTAAAGAAAATTGAAGGGACTAGACAAAGAACACGGACATGGACAACAGTGTGAGAATTGACTGTGGGAGTGGGGGTTTAAGATGTGCAAAGGAGAGCAAGGGGGAAAAATTGGGACAACTATAATAAAATAACAATAAAAAATGATTAAAAAAATAAAGTAACATAAAAACAAAAAAAATAATTAAAGCAAAGTATGCAAATAATGCCCTACTGAATCCAGAAGGTCAACAAAGAGATAGATACTTTAAAAATTAGACTACTATAGATATTCTACTATATAGACAACAATATAGTATTTATCAGAGGGGCTCAAGAGTAGAACCTAAACTGGAAGAAGTAATAATCACTGAATTTGAAGGTCAACTGAGATTATCTAGCCTAAGGCACAGAAGGAAAAAAAAATGAAGAGTTTCAGAAACCTATGAGACACCATTGAGTACCAACAAATGCATACCGGAAATCCCACACAAAGAGGAGAGATTGAAAGAAGCAGAAAAATATTTGAAGAATAATAGCCAAAAATCTCCCAGATTTGATGAAAAACATTCATCTGTACATTCCAAAATTCAGCAAACTGCAAGAAAGACAAAATCATAAAGATTAACTAGACACACAATCATCAAACTGTTAAAATCCAAAGACAAAAAGATTAAAAGCACATACAAGGGGTCCCAATAACACTGGTTTGTAGGCTTCATAACAAAAGTAGACAAATAATTTCATGGAGTTCAGAGAGAAGATACAAGCCAAAAAGGTATCAAGTGAAAACTCAAAAGAATCTTCACTTTTACATTGTCTGCTTGGTTGTATACCAAGTGTCCCTCAACACAGCCTTTTAAGTCACACCACTCAGATGAACATAACACTTCCACATTATATTATTTTAAATGTCCTGTTTTCAACAAAAGTTATGAGGCATACAAAGAAACAAGAAAACATGGCTCATAACACTTAGTTTACAACCTTTGTCCTCCTAGTTCCTATGAAGTGAACTGAACAGACAGGTAAATGTGGACTCAGAGATTACATTCTTATATAGAAAGGTGTAGAACTTACCACTCTCTTTTCCCTGAAATCAATGCCCACTGTTGTGATAAATTTGGAGTTAAATTTACCATCTGTGTACTGGTAAAGTACACTGGTCTTCCCTACTCCAGAGTCTCCCAAAGCTAAAAATTTGATGAGGTAATCATAGTCTCCATCAGACATAATGAAGAACTCAGTGATTCACCTACAAAAAAAAAATAAATAAATGCATATTAACTGAAAAGCCAGTAGAAAATATTAAAATCCTCCATGAATAAAGTCACACTTTAATATTCAAGTCAAGTACTTCTATGTAACATCTATAAGCCTAAGGTTTCTGTGAGGAGGGGACTAGATATTATTCACTGTCCCCAGGGTCCTAATAATTTGCTAGAAGAGATGCTATTGAAATAATACCTAACAATTTAGTTCAAATTTAACATACATATTATAGTACTGTTAAGACAAAAATTCAAAGCAACGATGAAAATCAAGAAGGTAATGGTCACTAAGTCTTATATGCAGATCATATAGAACAAAAATTAACGAAGAATCAAAGTGAAAGGAGAATGTTACAGGAATGATAATAATTCTTAGAGCACAAACGGTTCCAATTCCTCATCTCCCCCACTTCTTTTTCAAAGTCTCCTAGTGCTGGATCCTTGGCTTTTCTTTCTTTTGACTTGGACTTCTAGGCAATTTCATTTATGAACTTAAAGGAAATAATTCATATTCATTTTCACGTATCATTAATAATTCCTTCAAAGAATTAACAACTATAATTTGGTTTGCCGCTCCTTTATGTTGCTGTTAGCTACATATTAAATCAGGCCCTTCTGGACCATCCCTGCTCACCTGGGGGCTCAGTTCCAGATTCAAGCAGCCACCACGCAGAGACCATAGCTCCACAACGCCTGCGGAGGCTCACTTACCTATCCTTGCCTTGGTATTCTAACCAGAAATGCTACCAATTAAGCTCTTCGATGTTGACTAACATGAGCATCCACTTTAGAGAAGAAAATTTCTTGTTTTTACCAGAAAGACCTAACCACACTTTTTTTTTATCCTTTGCAATCAGCACTTTTCATGATTTTTTTTTATTATCCTCTAAATAGATCCACACTATGCAAAATTTCAGTCTCACTAAAAATGCAATCTGTCTCTATGGAAGGCTTCTTTTTATCCTTCCATTTCTAATACCAATAAATCTTCCTGAAAATTAGAACACTAATCAGTTTATCTCATTATCACTGACAACAACTCTACTTGCCCATTCAAACATACATATTCTCCAATCCACACACTGGTCAGATTGATTCCCTACATTAGATGCTGCTGATTTTCCTCTCATTGTCCCCTTCTCACCCAGCCCCATACCCAGCAACTTTACCACAATTCTCAATACATCCTACAGGATTATCCCCAGAGACCCATAAAATTAATAAAAGCTCTGTCAAGGACATTTATCGGTTTTGAAGGTTGCCTCCCGCATCCCATTCTCAATTTGGTGACTCACTTTATGCTCAAAAATCCCGATTGCTGAGACCCAAGAGCCACCACAATGTACTTCCTCAGAGTGCCTGAGTGCAGATCGGTGACTTCACACTCAGATACGGCGGGTCAGTCCATAAGGGCAGAGCCTCTACAAACATTCATTATTCTATTTGCACACTATAAAGAGTGACACTTTACAGTGATGGCTTTGCCATGTTATAGCTTCTACAGTCACAGGTGTAGGTTGCCAGAATTAATGGTATGTAACAGAATTCTTCTCCAGAAGATGACCATTTGGGTACAAAAATATATTCTAGTATGTCATATGACAGCATCTCCTTTGGATCCAAGGTATTTAGAAATAAGAGCTAAGAATTGAAAAGCAGGTCAAGATAATGTTTAGTCATTTGGGGGATTCCCCTCAAAAAGAATGAGGAAGCAGAAAGCAACTCCCAATTCTGTCATGACATCGGCGCAAGAAGAGCTGCCTTATTTCCTGTTCACATTTCCATTGCAAAATGTTGGTCATTTCTAAAACTATGTTCCCATATCATTTAAGGTACAAGAGAAAAAATGCTGTCACCAACGGTATCACTATTCTACAACTCTCCAAACCCACCTGAGTGGAATTTAGAAACAGATGAAACTATCTCTGTTGCACCAAATGTTAATGTGCTTAGTTTATCATGGTAGAAGAATCACACATATAAGTGTACAAATTATCTTCGTGGGGTTTGTTTTCTATTCATGTTGGTAGCAGTACATAAGAGTTTGTCCCCTAACCAAGCCATCATAAAGGAGGTGCTAACAAACCAAACACTATAACTGAAGGTATAGCTACCACCATTAAAACAAATCATAGTTTGCTCTCTTCAGACTGCACCTTTAAACAATAATCTGCCTTGCTGATCTGAAAATGAATGCTCAGACCTTTCATTCTCTGGGTTCAGTCTTCTAAAGAATAAAACAGAACCCAGAAAGGTTAACTCATTTGCACAGTCAAGAACATGGGTCTCTTAACCGCAAGCCCAATGTCCAGTCTAGCCCAAACTTTGGGTCCATTACTCACATTTTTACAAATGCATGCTGGGCTTAAAAGCGACTAGGTATGATATCATACAAGGAAGCTTAATGCATGACCTCTGAAGTCAAACATGGGATGAATCCCATGTTTCCCACATACCAGCTACTCAGATGTCTTTAAGTCTTGTATTTTGTGTTTCCATTCTAGGAAAAAGATAATCTACACTACCTCACAGCATTGTTCTAAGGACTAAATGGACTACTCTTTGCAGGGTGCCCAGCACAATGCTTGGCACAGCCTGGGTCCTCAGTAAATGTTAGCTCACTCCTTTCTCCTCACAATGGACAGATCAGACTGGCTCTGAAGACCTAGGACAATTTCTGAGATTGTCACTGAGACACTTAAAACATGTAACACAAAAGACTGCTGACTGGCTCAGAGTAGTTTGCTAAGTCAACAAAGATCACTTTCAAACTAAAGTTTTGAAACTTCTATACCAGTTAAAACATTCACTTCCACCACAGTAAGGTTTCTTTCTACAGTTGAGCAGCCTGTCCGTGTTAGAAGACAGTGCACAGGCTGGGGGACAGGAGCGCTGGCAGAGGAGGACACAGTAAACGATGGGGAAAGTGTGATGAGTGACTCGGGCTTCCTTGGCTGAGCAGTCACCTCCCGTTTCACCTCAGGGACCGGGCAGCAAAACACGAATCCATGATCCAACAATGAAATAGAGAGTTCGGTTGAGGAAACTTTTAGCATATTAGGAGGCTATGTAGTATTTGTCCTAACTTGGCCCCAGTGACCAGTCTGGTCTGGGTTAGCAGAGACCAGAATTCTAAAGAGTAAGAAAGCAGCAAGGAAATAAAAGGAGTCAGGGAACAGGTAAGTCTCCAAAGTGATAATGAGGATTTTTCAGGCTTTGGGCAGCGTGTTGGTGGTGGCAGGCTCCTTATTTTGCAGTCCAGATGGTCAGATCCCGCGGTTAATGGAATTATTCCCTCTTTCAGCAGAAAATAATCCCAGTCCACAGCAAACCTCAGACCCATCCTGCAGTCCCCTGTGTGGCTGTCTCACCACTGCTTCTCTCCACTAAGTGAAGGCAACTTAACATTAAGGCTCAATGGCTGGTAGGTTTTCGTATAGAACCATCATCACATAAAAAATTATTTTTGTTTCTTATTTTTTGTCACTCAAGTCCTAAGTATTCTTCTGGGACCTGTTTTTTCAGAAAGACGCGACTACTCACCAAGTCAGAAATAATATAAATTACTATTATTATTTTAATCCTCACCCAAGGATATGTTCATTGATCCTAGAGAGAGGAAGGGAGAAAGAAACAGAGAAACATCAATTTAATAGAGAAACATCAATCAGTTGCTTCCTGTATATGCCCGGACTGGGGATCGAATCTACAATCCAGGTAATATAAATTATTTTTATATCAGCATTTTAGAACAGAGAGGGAAAGCGTAAAAACACACAGTGCAGAATTTGACATTTGGGGCACCCAAACAACATTTTGTGCATATTTCCAGTAATTACTTCAGCCTATCGATGCTAAAACTAGGTCAGAAGTCTCGTCAGACGCCTGTGTGCCGAGCACTTCACGCGCATTAGTGTAACAACTCTCACCGCAGCCCTAGAGGCAGGCGGTTAGCACCATACACACGTCTTCCTTCCGAAGGACCGTGGTGCCACAGATTCTGGCACAGATGCCACAAAGAGGGGATCAGGAACGGGGTCTTGGACAGCCTATCTACATGCTAGCGTGGGCTCAACGCTAACATATTGTGGAAAAACAGAAAAAAGAAATGGAGGTTAAGAGCATGGACTCTAGAACCTGGATTACGTGAATCCAGTCATGTAACTTTGGAAATTTTTCTCTCTTTTGTGTCCAGTTCCTCAACTGTAAAATGGAAATGTTATCTTATTTTATTCATTCTAATGTGCATACACTTCCTTCTTTTAACTTCTTTAAAATTGGGGTGGGTCTTATATTTCACAATCTTACAACCCATGACACCTGGCAGTTGCTATTAAATCAGGTGGCGCTGGCCCTCGCCGGTGTGGCTCAGTTGGTGGAGCATCAGCCCAAGAACCGAAAGTTCGATCTTTCTCTCGCGTCTGTCTCTCTCTTGCTCTTTCTCACTCTCTCCCCTTCCTCTCCTTCTCTGGAATCAGCGAATATATCCCCAGGTGAAGATTAAAAATATATGTATCAGATGGTGTTGGAGATACAGTTGTGTGAAAACCTTTGATTAACATCCTCCAACAAAATCAAAAATGCACCATCAACAC
Source organism: Micronycteris hirsuta (assembly GCA_004026765.1). Taxonomy (NCBI): domain Eukaryota; kingdom Metazoa; phylum Chordata; class Mammalia; order Chiroptera; family Phyllostomidae; genus Micronycteris; species Micronycteris hirsuta. The sequence goes on from PVJI01004969.1 coordinate 86,656, forward strand.
ATTTTAGATACAATGAGGCAAACAGTAAACCTAGCTCAGATGGCTCTCGTGAGGATTGATTTAGCACGCACATATAAAGGTTAGAACAGTGCCTGGCATGCAGTAAGTTCTGTGTTAAGTAGTAGCTGCTATTAACATCATCATCTAGCAATCCAGCCTCCGAGGATCCACATGCAGACCATAGTCCTTTTCTAGAACTGTTAAGAAAGAACAGAGTCCTAAATTAAAATGCAATAAGATAAAAAATAGGATCTATAAAGAACACTCGAACCTGAAGTCATTTCTTTAAACCTGTACCTTCCTGAAGTAGCATCTAAATACTTCAAGGAAATGTCTCCTGAAAAGTCAAGAATGCCCCAATTTGGGAGATGCAAAAGACTTTCTTATTCAGCTCACTTCTGTCTCTCCTCCTTACATAAATATTTTTTCAAAGTGCTCTCCACCCTCACTCAGCAGATTAACAATAGAAAGCGAGGAACACCCACTTCCTCAACATGTCCTAAGTGGTGATAACTGCCCTGTGAGAGAAAGTCAACGATCTTCTCCCTTATTAAAAAAATAAAATATATTTTAACTGGTTTTTAAGGGAATAAGATAGAAGAGAGTGGTTTTAATTAAGAGCATATTAAAAGCATATTTAGTTAAGAGCAAAGGGTAAAGATCTATCTTTCTCACCCTCGCTCATACATACACACACACACACACCACAGCCCAAATTCTCCATGAAGCTTCCTATTAAAATCTGTCAAGACTCCAACCTTTGGATCCCCTATCAAGGCAGAAACATTCTAAAACTCCTCCAGATAGGACAGCCATTTCTTAAAAGCCAAATTTTCCCTCTGTCGCCCATGGGATAGGATAATATTAACTGAACTGAACAACTACCATGTGCCATATACAGTACCAAACACCAATGACTTGACTTTATCTGCTTATGATCCTTAAAGGGAACTCAATGTCTACACAAACTCACACTAACTATATAGAAAGTGATGTTTTCTCAATATGATGAAAAATAGAGTGGATTCTAATTCCGATTCTTAGTATAACCTGGTCCAAGTTCTTCAAACAAGCCTCCATTCTTTCAACTGTAAAATAGAGATAGCATTACTAACCTCATTGGGATATTTTAAGAATTAAGTGACATAAACCATAAAAAGCTTTTAGCACATGCTTGGTTTGTTTTAAGTATTCAGTAATTGAAACTTGTCTTTAGCAATACCAATAGCCTCATCAAGTTCATATTAGCAAGACATGTAATTTTATAATCTATTCTTAATGTAACCAGTACCTGAACCTTTAGAAAAATCAGAGACCTTCAATTTAGGTGTAATGGCTTATGTGATCTCTATTCACCACAAAAGTCACCTTCCCATTCCAATCTAACAATGAATTTTATCTGTGTGATTCTGGGCAATTTCAGATCTGGAATGTTCTAGAGCTCTACAGAACAGGAAACCGGGGCCCAGAGAAGGCAAGAGAATGGTCTAAAATCAACCAGCTTGTTGATATGGGGCTGAGCTAGATTCCATGTCTTCTCAATTCCAATCCTGTATTCTTTTCTAACATACTAAGAATTTTGTTCTGTCTGTACCTCCTCCATCAGAGCCAAGAGCCTCAATTACAGTTGCTTTGATTCAGGAATCAAAAGTTTTCTGAAGAGACATTTTATAATGTACCAAAATTTGGTGCCAGCAGCTATGGTGATAAGTTGCTTTACGACGAGGGCTTTGGGCACAGAGATGTAGGAACGAAGGATCTGTACTGTGTCCCTGCAGCTCCTCTATTACAAAACCCTTCCTTCGGATGGGTCCCCCAGGAGAGCAGTCATAACCTGAGGGCTTATCTGCTTCTTGCTGGTCATAGAAAATCCAAGAAAATATAAATCGTGATACTTGTACCATCTCCTATAAATCTTTTTGTCTCTTTCTTTCCTACAGTTTCCAAATGGAAAGAAAGCAGAAAAATCATGAATTTTTTCCTTTCCCTATCTATTTGTTTTGTATTGAGCTTAGTATTTTTCTCTCAAATCAAGATTATTTTCTCTGGTGCTGCCTGAATTTTTCTGTAAGATACTTCTGGCTCTCTCACTTTCTCCTTCATTCAACAAATATTTATTGAATGCCCATTCTGTACTTGGTGCCAGAGTACAAACAGGGAGCCAAAATTCAACATGGAACATGCACTTTCTTATTTCTTCCCTACCTTAGACATCACACTCTTAGCGATGCCCTAATCTAAGTTCTCCTGCTGACTCTGCATGAATCTTTGGGTTTTCAAAGAAGCCAATTTTTAGGAACATTTTAATCTTCCCTCATAAATATAACACAGCATTAAAACTTACATCACCATATTGCTTTTTCCCTGCAGATATGTGCACAAGTTACGTTTTTGGCACTCATGTGAAGATGCTAAAGGAGTAAAAATATATTCTCAATTGACAATAAAGAGAAAATTTTAAAAAGAGAAACATAAGGTATATTGTGAAGAATTTTTCCCTGGAAAATGTTTTGAATTTGTTAGAATGCTTAATAAAATATTACAATGTTCCTACATAGTTCATGGACTTGAGTTGTCCTGGCCTGACTTCTATGTAGAAATAGGCACATGAGGCAATATTACTTTTCAAATAACAGCACAGAACATCAGCATTTTGAGAACTACATTGCCATGTGTTCTTTCAAACATTTTAATATCTCCTTATCCAGGGATGCATTTGGAGAAAAAAGTTTCACATAGCCATGACTGGCATAGAACTATAAAGTCTATTGGTGTTTTTTAAATTTAAAGTTAAAAATCGGTAGGCTTTCCTTTTTTCTTGGGGCACCATTGTTGGGCCATACCTGGCATTGTGGAAGACACATGTAACAGAGACAGCAGAAAGGGGAGGAGAAGTCACACGGAGTGGGGCAGGACAGAAGAGGCATTTACATCAGGGGGGCAACTTGTGCTTACCAGACAAGCCCAGGGCTACGGCCCTCTTAGGCCACTGCAATTCCTTTAGCCTGAAGTGCAACGCGTCTACTCTCACTACAAAAGCAAGATGTGTTCTGACCAACGGTGAGACTATCCGATTCCACAAGAGGAGACAGTCTCTGCCCTTAGTGCTCCTGAGCTTCCTCCTCCCAATTTCTGGTCTAGGTGTGCGTAGAGAGGTTGAGAGTGGAGCACATGAAATTATAAACAAAAAGCTTTTCTTGTTTGTGCAAACATGTCAGGCAGAGAGAGGCAGAAATCAAGTGATGATGAAAGATAGAAGGAAATTGGAATCTAGCTCTTCCTTGTCTTCTTATTGAAAGATGAGTTTGATTTTATCAAAATTCAGAGTATTCAATTGTAACTGCATTAGGCATTCACCCACAACCTATGACTTATAAATGCCTTCCTATCATACAGAGTTTTGTAGTAATAGCATAGATCCATCCTCAACAGTGAGGGGAGATATTCAAGGATACGAACTTACAGGACCTAAATTTGCATATCTTTTAGCTTAATATTAATGTGGGCCTGCTACAAAGGAATATTTCATGTCCCCATTTAAACAAAGTGAAAAGACTAAGTTCTAGCAGATGGTGATATTCCAACATACCAAGTTATTCGGAGAAAAAATAAATTATCTGTAAATACTGCTGAATTAAATATCAATTTCCAAATACTGCCAGAACATCCAAACATATCCACATTTGCGAAAGCTTTCTTCAGACATTTGCAAATTCCTTATAATTATTAAAGAGAAAAGACCATAGTAAAGGAATGTTAACATTACCTCAGTCAGTGACCAACACAACCCAGTAAATGAATAGTAGAAGCAACTACACATTAGGAAATAAGCGGCACCAGAACGATTCTTGAAAGCAGAAAATATTCTTCCGGATGACCACTGTCATGACTCAAATGAGATACTGGATTTTTTTTTTAATTTATGGAGACCATTGATTCATTTACTCAAAAGATGTTATTTGTTGCCCTAGCATCTTTAATGATCAGAATATAATTGTTTATAGGAATTTATGGAAAGTAAATTTACCAAAATACTGGGCGTTATATTGCTCACAGTTTGTGACAAGTACCTCTTGTTTTATAGGTACAGGTAACCGGAAAAAGGGCACGCTATAGAGCATGTCACTTGCAAAATATAGGTAATACACTAGCAACAGGAGTAGCTGTTCGGTTTGCTGAGCAATACCTCAAATAATGTAGCAACACCCTCATAATGGACACAACCATATGCCACTGCATGGAATGTCCAACCCATGGTTAAATGTGCTTCCTAATGACACTGTGAAGCAGGAATGTCTCCAAGAATCCAACAAAAGTATAACATGTATCAAGTCTACTAGCACTCGGTGGTTGCTTTAGGGGGACACAGGAGACTGTGGTAACAAGTATTGGGGTCAGGATCTCCTAAATTCAAACAACAAGACACCACCACCTACCTTTGCACAGTGAGCAGCAAAATGTCTGATGGAAATCAACATATCATAGCTGTTCTTATGATTACAACAGATTAAGGCTTCAACACTGATCATGTGGCTTTAAAAACACTGAAACTTTACAAAACTCAAAGAAGGGACTGACAATATTTTCCAAAAGTGGAAGAGGAGGAGTGACAGAGGGAATTCTGCTACTAACAAGCTCTGAAGAGGTCAAGTGAAGAAGTGCAGGCCGTCAGAGTGCCACCCAACTCCTGGGCCTGAGACTCAAAGGTGGAACTACCAGGAGTGACAGTGCCGCTAGCATGTCCAGGACTGTGAGGATTACACATCGAAGGACTTGCTATTAGAATGTGCATTTCATGACTGCCAAACACAGAACATCTTCCCATTTTGGACCCAGAAAGGGAGTCTGGGATTCTGCCAAGCCTGTCCTCCCAGAACATGGGACGGGCATGGGAAGGCCTTTGGCCAACACAGACCGGCTCCCCCTGCAGCTTACCTGCTGCAAGTCTTTCATGCGCTGCAATACAGGAAAGATGACAATCTGTTTGGGAAACACACCAATGCAAGACGCAAACCACTTCACTTTGTGAAGAAGCAATGTTGCTTCTTTCAGTCCAGGAAGAAATTTAGGATGGAAAATATTATGAGTTAGAAGAAGCAAGACCTGTTGAGGATGACTGTCCAAATAACAAAAATAATTAGACAACTATCCCTTAAGTTGGCAGTAACTGAGGAAGAAGGGACTCCTTTACCACTGCCTTTTTTAAAAAATGAGATTATGAGTTGATGAGGAAATTTCTGAGATGTTCTACATTAAATTACAGCAGGCTGGAGAGTGAGAGACAAGAGACAAAAGTAATTGATTAGTTAATGGCTGTGGGCCAACTAACAGCAGATTTCTCACAGTCCTGAATGTATACTGAAGCTTGGAGTCAACTTCCAGGCAGCTAGTGATAGACCTCTAGACGCCACCGCATCAGCTTATGCGTGAATTTTCAGGACCATTGCCCACAACCAGTCAAAGTCATAAATATTTTTCCTTATGGACTGTGCACCTATCCTGGAACTGCTTCCACTTCATCTTTTCCCACCCCCTCATCTGTACTGCATATTTGAAAGCTGCTGAGAGTAAACCTTACAAGTTCTCATCACACACAAAAGTGTATGTAACTACTCATGGTGACAGATGCTGCCGACACTCATTATGGTGGTCATTCACAGTGTGTACAAATATTGACTCATTTTTGTTTTCCATCTGAAACTCAGAATGTTGGATGCCAATAATACCTCGATTTTTAGAGTTTTCAAATAAAATTTTAAAAAATGGAAATAGAAAATGTTTAATTAAAAAAAAAACTAAAACAAGCTCAGAAAATAAAATCCATTTCCTGATGTCTTCACACCACTAAAACAATAATACTAGGACTCTCAGCCTCCCTCATTAGGAGGCAGCAAGTTATAGACAGCTGGCTCTGGGTCTTTCGGCCCTTGTCAGGCGTAGTCAGGCATTAATATATTTATAACATTTGTTGAACTGCTCCCTAAGTATCATATTCTTTAATAGCTCAATCCAAAGGAAAGAAAAGAAACTTACCTAATGGACAATGTCTAATCAGATATACTTCTTACTGATTCTCAAGAAGTCTTTCCTCGTTCCACCCACTCAGTATGCAGACTCTTAGAAATGCAAACGGTCTTGTTTGCCTTTCTATCAGCAGCTGTTTATAGAATGGGGTGTGTCTTGGGTTTACCTATGCAGAAGGACTGAGAACTACAGTGTATGTGCAGCCATCGAGCCAATTTCTAAATCAGCCTCCCGGGTCACAGTGGGCTTTTTTGTTATTGTTGTTGGTGTATAATTTTATTGCATTTTGGTCAGTAAATGTGGTCTCCATAATATCAGATTTTGAGGGATTTGCTAAAATGAGTTAAGTTTTATGAATGTCCCATGATTGTTGTTTTTTTAATTGGAATAAAAACTCTCATAGTCAAATTAGTTATATATCAGATTTGGAGACCTCCAAATTGTTCATTTATGCTGTTGTGCTAAGTTATTTGCTTCTGCCTTTAGTGCATACATGTTACTTGAAATTCTCATAAATGCGTCATTAATTAACAAGGCTGTAATTTTCTCTTTGTCTTTCCTTTTTAAAAAAAAAATGCAGAGTGGTCCCGGCCAGTGTGGCTCAATTGGTTGGGGATTGTCCCGCAAACCATGAGGCTGCCGGTTAGATTCCTGGTCAGGGCACACATCTGAGTTGCCAGTTTGATCTCCAGCTGGGGCACATGGGCACGTGTAGGGGGCAACAGATTGATGATCAATGTTTCTCTCACTCTCTCCCTTCCCCTCTCTCTCAAATGAGAATACAATAAACCTTTAAAGAAAATTCAGAGTGGATTCATGCGTCCATTCTTGTGAAACATTAAAGAAAGCATATGTGAGCTACACTCCGTGAATGACAGCCAGGCTCCGACACGTGTTCAGCCCATGTTTGCGTTCATCCTGACAGGACGATCATCTGAGCAATAAGCACAATGTGTTGCCTCCTAACATTTTATTATAGATCACTGTAGAGATGACTCAGTGTTTGGGGAGCTTTGTGTCTGACGTCTATAAATGTGACAGCTATTCTAAGATCATAGCAGACCAACGTCTTCACAGCCCGTCGGATACTACGGCACAGAGTCTCAGAAACCTACATAATGCCACCGCAGAAAATCTTACACAGCCTCAGAAAAGTGCTCTGGTCCAGCTGATGACACACCTTCTATAGCAAGTTTCTTCAAATAAAATCTTACGTGGCGCTCTATCATATAAAACAAATGGAAGTAAAACCATTCTGATGAAAGGAATAAAAGTAAGATCCCCACCTCCAAGGCCTGTGGACCCAGCAAGGGCCTAAAGAGAGCTCCACTGTATACATTTGGAAAGCCAATACAGAAAGCTCTATGTTCAACCTGGCTCTGAATCACTTCATTTGCCTTCAGCTTTGTAGCCAAACACTTCCGGGCTACCTAAATGCCTTAGAAAGACAGCTCTTTTATAAGGTCTCCCAGGCTTTTTTATTTAACAACTCCCAAAGAGGCCACCTCTCATTTCCTCCACTTACCACAACCTTAGGTCTCTCCTCACCCAGGAAGGAAACCTGAAATATACTGGGCGTCCCTGGGAAGAAATCCAAGAAGGGTTGTCTAAAGCTTGAGAGAAGAAGTCTATAAAAAAAGAGTCTTGGGGACAATGATCATTGGTCACTCATGAGGAAAGAAGAGCTGTGGGTCAAGGGCTGGATAGCCTGGGAAGATCTAGACCAAACTGGCCGTCAAAGATCCAAGAGGCAGCACCACCCCTTGGGACAGAAAACCAGCATGCTTAAAAAAGGGAACTGTTGGGAAGGTATTTGTAACCAGCAACATCGGTGCTATTTTCCTGTATCTAAAAGGACATACTGAGGCCATTAGAAAATGTACCCAAATTAGTCTTGATGGACTCAAAAATGTATATTTGGGTGGAACCCTTAAAAGTCAAGATAGTCTTTGGAGAACATTAACAAAATGTTGATATAGCAAACTTAGAATATTATTTTGTCCTATGTCAGAAGCCACTTTATACTAAATTACAGCACAGAATAACATAGAGAGGTACAATTTTTTTCAAATACCAATGGTAGAAAAACAAAATTCTCTCCACTAACTTAATTTTTTTCTATGAATTCAGAATAAACATTGCTAGTATTGTACAGGGGTTGGCAAAAGTAGGTTGGCAGTTGTGACCACACGAAACACAATTTTTATTCTCATATTATTATTTATTAATTCTTGTATTATTTATTTGTATTACAACTGTAAACCTGCTTTTGCCCACCCCTGTATTTTATCTATAGAATTCCTTGTTACAGCTAATGGATATGTTACGAGGAATGTTTTATAGGCATATAATGGAGATATTGCAAGTTTGGTTCTAAAAGCACAATAAAATGAGTATTGCAATAACGTGAATCACGCAAATTTTTTGGCTTCCCAGGGCATATAAAAGTTATGCTTAGCCCTGGCTGGTGTGGCTCAGTGGATTGTGCAGTGGCCTGTGAACCAAAGGGTCGCCGGTTCTATTCCCAGTCAGGGCACATGCCTGGGTTGTAGGCCAGGTCCCTAGTAGGGGGGCATGCAAGAGGCAACCACACATTGATGTTTCTCTCCCTCTTTTAAAAAAACATCAAAAAAAGTTATGCTTACACTATACTGTGGTCTATTTAGTGTGCAAATGCATTGTCTAAAATATGACCATACCTTAAAAATGCTTTATTATTTAAAAATGCTCATTGCACAATAAAAAAACATTTAAAAATAAAAATGTTAATCATCACCTGAGCCTATTGGAAAAATGACGCCAATAGACTTGCTTGAAACAGGGTTGCCTCAGACCATCAATTTGTAAAAAACTTAAATTTGTGAAGTAAAAGAAAGTAAAGCACAATAAATAGGTATGCCTGTACATAAAACTACTGCTACTTAAAACTCTATAAGAGCTACCGGGAAGGAGAAAAAGGCACAGGGAAGAAGGGCACAGAACAACCCCTAGTGTTGCCTACTGATACAGGCAGCCCTATGTTAAAGCGGCACAGAACCAACTCCAGGCCACAAGGGGCTAAATACAAATGGAGGTGCCAGACAGGTGGTCAAAGTCAAACACCAACAAACTAAGAAGTTCAAAAAGGGGAGAAGTGGCCTATGGATTTGGGGGGAAGTCAGGAGGACACCTCGCCATACTGACTGGTGAGAACACTTACTTAGCTCATCAAAGCCAGCAGAAACAATACTTAGAAAAGGCCCAAGTAGTTGTCACTTCATCAAGAGCCATAGAGATTCTCTTACCTTTGATAAAGACTAATTGGAACTTTAAGAAAACATAATCCATTGGGAGGGTGTATGGGAGGAGCTAGGGCTTATGGAAGTTCTTGTACTCTACAGAATCACAAGAACCCTACAGGAAAAACTCTATGTTTATAATAAAGCTTGAAGGTTCTAACTTCCCCTTCCCTTAACTTCGTTTTCCCTTATATAAAGACTCCTTCATCTTGGCACACAAGCCAGAGAGTGCATATGGCTTGCCATGTCTGTATGTACTGGGTTGCAACTCTTTCTTTTTTGTTTTTGAAATTAGAAATATGTACTTGTTTTGTTTTGCAACCATTTATTTTTCCATAATAAATCCTTTTGATGACAAGATACTTAGTCAATATTATTTTTCAGTTGACATCTTCTAAGTCAGGGCAAAGAATTCCATCCACTTTCTTTCCTTTATTCTTAGCCCATTCAATTTCAAAGGCTCCCCCTAGTTGCTCCAGCCAGGTTCCTTCACTAAGTTTCTTCCTCATGCCCTGGACGGGCACCCAAGTTACAAATTGGTCCACCAAAGCCATACCTCATCTTTGACATCAGCCAAGCCTGATATAAGGCATCTATGGGAACCAAGCCCCTCTTTTCGGAATGCACCTCTGAGGAAGGTATTTGAAAGTAAGAGGCCAAGAATATAGAGGCTACAGTGAGTGGGCAAGACAATCACTCAAAGAATCTAGAGGGCCCTGTTTAAAAAAAAAGAAAAAGAAAAACTGAATAAAGAAATTTCAATATAGATTTACTAACAAAGGATAAAGATTCTGTGTTCACAAAGAGAGGAGAAATCATCAAGAGAAGAAGCCAAGAGGGTAAAGAAAATGATAGACAGAAGGGTCATAAAGCACACGAAAGGAACACCACAGGCATGTAAATATCCACAAGCTTATAAGAAATTGATAAGCAACAATTTTAGAAATTTTGTTTTAGTGTTAGAAGGAAATTAAAGAAACATGTGCTCTTAAACAAATTTTTAATGAGGATGAAATGAGATTCTACATATGAGAGAGGTGACTGTAAAGTAGTAGGAAAGGTTTTATAAGCCACACACAAATATCTGTCTCATAATTCCATAATCGTGGTTTAGTAAGTCCACTTTTTAAAATACAGAGTTAGTCCTGGCTGGTGTGGCTCAGCGTACTGAGCACCTGCCTGCGAGCCAAAAGCTCACTGGTTTGACTCCCAGTCAGGGCACATGCCTGGGTTGTAGGCCAGGTCCCCATATGGGGGTGTGCAAGAGGCAACCACACACTGACGTTTCTCTCTCTCTCTCTTCCTCCCTCCCTTTCCCTCTCTAAAATAAATAAATAAAATCTTTAAAAATAAATAAATAAAATACAAAATTAATCTCCACAAACCAACACATTTAATTGCCAAAGTTTGTAAGTGGAATGTTTTGACCTCAGGCATTATCTTTCCATTTTAAAAAATGATGTTATCAATGGTATCCTTTTTAAGTTAAACTTGCCCATATGTATTTGCATATCACATAAAAATACAGTTGCTATTTAACTATCAAGCAATGAAATTAAACTAAGACTTCTAACAATAAGCCCCAATGATACTAATCAATTTTCCCAGAAATGAGAAATCCCCTTAAAAATTTACATATGAAAATCCAAAAACAAGTTTTTACATATTTACATTTTAGAGTCTACTGCAAAGAACATGATAGTGAAAATTATTCTGCATAGAAACTGTAAGTATTAATTTGAAATAATCTCCATTAGTTGCTGGCACCTCTAAGCAGTTGGGATACACATTCCTTTTAGCTCCTCTAAAATATTTTTAAACTATTAATATTTCTGGCACAGGAAGGAACAGATATTGAAGTTCTATTATTTCTAATCTAGAAGACTTTGATCTCATGTTCTCTGGAGCTCATAAAAGAACATGGGTACACTTCTATTAGGAAATTAGACATTTTTCACATGCATGCTAGTGGAGAAGTTTTACACTTTTGTTTAGATATAAAATGTTTATGAACTCAAGAGATATATTATGATTTTTCAAGCCAAAATCTGGGGCATGAGATCTGCCAGTGGATTTTTTGGTGACCCTTTTCAGAAAAGACAGAGTTGGAAACATAGTTTACTTGTCAAAGTATCAGAATTTCTCAGGCACCTCACTGGTTTATGGGACAAATGCATAAGAACAGGTGCCATGGGCAATACGAGAAAACCCACGGCGCTGGTCATCACTCCACACCTCTGTGCAGAGACGACACGTGTAATTATTGGGGTTCTCTTCACTTTCGACCTCCAGGGCTTAGGGTTGAGCCCTACTGATTGCCATAGTATGGAAAGAGAAGGGAAGTTGTTTTGACAAAAAATCCTCACCTATTTATGCTCCTTTTCTTGCAGCCTCAGTAATGAACAGAATGATCGTGAACTAAGCCAAATGCTTCTCTGCCTGCTCCACTGGAAAACCTCATAAGCCATATCCTACTCTGGATATTCCTTTAACCAATGTCTTCTCAGTATGTCTGAATGCTTTACCTTGCTTAACTTGTATGGGTGTTATGCTAATTCTAAGTACCCGTCTCCCATCTCATGAGTGTGTTCATCTCTCCAGAAAACCTGATACTTCCTGAAGACTGTCCACTTGTGTATTGCTTCTCCACCACCGCTCAACAGTGGACTGGCATAGGCCAGCTGTCACTCAACTGCTAATTGTGTCCACCATCTGGCTTTCTTTAACAGCCGCTTCCTTCCTCTGGTTCCCTCTGTTCCCTGTTGATTTCATTTAGGAGTGATCCAAAACCTGTCTTGGGGCTCCACTGATAGCTGCTCTTTTTTGGTAAATTAAACTATATTTGCATTCAACTCAACAGTATTTGATAAGCAACGTCTATGTGCCTAGTACTGTGTTACCAACTATGAATGACACAGAAAAAAATGTGTGATCCGGCCACTTCTCTCAGAATTGGTAATTGGGATTAGGAAACAAAACGAGCTCATTGTCAACAAAGGACAAGTAAGACAAGATAAGCAGGGAGCAAACTGTCTGGCACACTCCCCAGACCACCCAGCACAGGACGGCAGAAGTGAAACAGGCTTGAAGTCAGAAGACCTGAACTCTGCTACTTACTTCCTAGCTGCATGACCCAGAGCCAGTCGTGTAACCTCTCCCAGCCTGTTTCCTCAATGTGGGAATATTTATCTAGCAAGACTATTGGAAGGATTAAAGGATACAGTATGTGACCGCATTTTATAAACTGTAAACCACTGGCTGCTTGTAAGATGGGGGTTTAATAAGACAAGCAGTCCCTGGGAGGTCAGAAAGAGGGAGCTATCTGGCCAAGGCTTCAAGCAGGAACCAGAGCCTGAGCTGCGCACCTTCAAAGTCAGACGATGAGGAATGGGGAAAGGTCGCACGTTTAGTACAAGAGCATGCCATGTTACTACCTCAAAGGCTACAAGTGTCAAATAAGACATCACTCTTCCCCTCAAAATTTACGGTCAGCAAGGCGAGAGAAATATACAACTATAAATTCAAGGGAATGCTTAAGAGGTAATGTGGCAAGCTGGAGAGGGCTAGATGACAGCCCATCAGTGTGTGAAGCGCTAGTCCCGGCTCTGCCACCATCTGCCACCAGCATGGGTCACCGCCCCCTCCTGCCTTGTTCCCTCAGATGTGAAATGAGAGGTCTCTTCCCTATACAAACATTCTACACTGTATGACTCTAGGTCCAAAGTCCAGAGTACAGCCATGAGAAATTTAAATGGGGCCACGTTGGCAGCTGTCCCTTATTTCCCCTCCCATTCCTTAAAGCCTAGATAAGGGCAGCAGCAGGGAAAATGAAACAAAGGAAATAATGTAGAAGAATATCTTTATCACTTTAGCTAAGGAAGGATTTCTTAGGCATGATATAAAGAGAAATAACTATTAAAAATATTGATAGATTTGACTACTTGAAGATTGAACCATTAAAAAAGTGAAAAGACAGCCCTGACTGGTGTAGCTCAGTGGATTGAGCGTGGGCCTGGGAACCAAAGGGTTGCTGGTTTGATTCCCAGTCAGGGCACAAGCCTGGGTTGCAGGCCAGGTCCCCACTAGGGGATGTGCAAGAGGCAACCACACACTGATGTTTCTCTCCCTCTCTTTCTCCTTCTCCTCTCTCTAAAAATACATAAAAATTTTTTAAATGAAAAGACGAACCACAAATAGGAAGAAGATATTTATGAGGCATTAATTTAAAAATAATAGAATGCATTGACACACTGGGTAGGAGTCAAAGCAAACAATGAGAAAGAACTCCAAAGAATGGAGCTGAGTGACCAGGACAGGAAAATGGTGTTACAGACAGAAACAGGATATTTGAAATGGGGGGAAGGGAGAAAGTTGGAGTGGGCATAAGATTTTTGAAGATGGGTATCATATTTTTGGAGTGAAGAGATGATGAAATTGGATTAGAACATACTGAGTGTTATGGGTAATCAGTCACAGAGAAATTCTTGAAAACCATCCCCCTTCCCTATGGTCCCACATTGATCTCTGTCCTTGGTACAGAAACAGAGGGGCCAACAGTGAAAGGTCCAAAACGAAGGCTATGACCGTCCAAACCACAGAGGAGAGAACATGTAAGACCAAGGATCACACCCAGGGTGTTCTCAGCCACACTCCACTACACGGGACATGATGGGCAGCCCCTGTTGTTCTGATGAAATTTCATTTGCAGACATCATTCCTCTGTCGTAAGATACTTTATCTGGCAGTAAGTAAGAGGGAAATGTCGGCGAAGACAACTGGATGTCACTTCGGCTCCACAGCATTCTCTCCTACGGGGAGCCTTTACTAAGGCATCTTCTCAGATTCAAAACTCAGATCTTTCCCAGCTCTTACACCACCCAGCTGACTATATGGTAATGAAAACGCACACTGGCCAGGAGTAATGTCATCTTCCTTCGGCCTCTTTCTCATCCGGCTTCAAATAGCTACCACTTTTACCACTGATGTTAAGAAATACCATGCTTGCCCGGCTGGTGTGGCGGCTGGTGTGGCTCAGTGGATTGAGCGCGGGCTGGGAACCACAGGGTCCTGGTTCAATTCCCAGTTGGGGCACATGCCTGAGTTGCAGGCCGGGTCCCCAGTGAGGGCCATGTGAGAGACAACCATACATTGTTCTTCCTCCCTCCCTTCTCCTCTCTCTGAAAATAAATAAATAAAATCTTAAAAAAAAAAAAAAAGAAATACCATGCCAAAACTTTCTCTAATTACTTAATGCCTGTAGGTTCTCAGAGGAGAATTAGCTTAACTAAACCACATGCCCCATGTTTTGGCTCTCACTTAAAACACTACTACAGTAAATATGCATGTGTGTGTCTCCTGATGCACCCAGCAAGAGTTTCTCCAGGAAACTGCTTCCCAACCTTTTTTGTGCCATTCGCATGACAAACCGGGGCAAATGCTCATGATTGTGGGCAACAGATCTGGGGGTTCCAGCAATGCCAGACCTTGCCTATCCGCCCTGAGAGAAGAGGGGTTCAGCATCTCAACACAGCTGAACACTTCAGGGTACACACCAAAGGAGAGGCTCTGCTCTGGGGTACACAGAAAGTGGAATTCCTGGGGCACAGGTATGTGAATGTTCAGTAATATGTGATAATGCCAAATTGTTGTTCAGTGTAGTGTTCCACATTCCCAGCTTCACATCTGCAAAACATTTGGTGTTTATTGTCAGGCTTCTCCAAATGGTAACACGTTGTGATCTAAATTAGCATTTCCCTGATTGTTAATGTGCTTGAGCATCTTTTTTTAATGTGTTGGACATTCACTTTCTGCTGATGGAAACAACACATTCACATCCTTTCCCTGTTTTTCTATTGGGTTGTCTTTTTCTTATGGACATGCAGGAAGG